>CAUYLG010001028.1:0-36126 GCA_963573385.1 Cacajao melanocephalus | reverse complement strand
TTGTCAATGCTTTTGTGTTTTAGTCATGAAGTCCTTGCTTATACCTATGTCCTAAATGGATTTGCCTAGGTTTTCTTCTAGGGTTTTTATGGTGTTAGGTCTTATGTTTAAGTCTTTAATCTATCTGGAGTTAATTTTAGTGTAAGGTGTCAGGAAGAGGTCCAGTTACTGTTTTCTCCACATAGCTAGCCAGTTATCCCAATACCATTTATTAAACAGGGAATCCTTTCCCCATTGCTTGTTTTTGTCAGGTTTGTCAAAGATCAGATGATTGTAGATGTGTGGCGCTGTCTCCAAGGCCTCAGTTCTGTTCCACTGGTCTATATCTCTGTTTTGGTACCAGTACCATGCTGTTTTGATTACTGTAGCCTTGTAGTATAGTTTGAAGTCAGACAGCATTATGCCTTCAGCTTTGTTCTTTTTGCTTACAATTGTCTTGGCTATGCAGGCTCTCTTTTGGTTCCACATAAAGTTTAAGGTGGTTTTTTCCAGCTCTGTGAAGAGGGTCATAGGTAGCTTGATGAGGATAGCACTGAATCTATAAATTACTTTGGGCAGTATGGCCATTTTCACAATATTGATTCTTCCTAACCGTGAGCATGGAATGTTTTTCCATCTGTTTGTGTCCTCTTTTTTCCTTGAGCAGTGGTTTGTCGTTCTCCCTGAAGAGGTCCTTTGCATCCCTTGTTAGTTGTATTCCTAGTTATTTTATTCTCTTTGTAGCAACTGTTAATGGGAGTTCGCTCTTAATTTGGTTCTATCTTAGTCTGTTATTGGTGTAAAGGAATGCTTGTGATTTCTGCACATTGATTTTGTATCCTGAGATTTTGTTGAAGTTGCTTATCAACTTAAGAAAATTTTGGGCTGAGACAATGGGATCTTCTAAATATACAATCATGTTGTCTGCAAATAGAGATAATTTGACTTCCTCCTTTTCTAATTGAATACCCTTTATTTCTTTTCTTGCCTGATTGCTCTGCGTAGAACTTCCAATACTATACTGAATAGGAGTGCTGAGAGAGGGCATCCTTCTCTAGTGCCAGATTTCAAAGGGAATGCTTCCAGTTTTTGCCCATTCAGTATGATATTGGCTGTGAGTTTGTCAAAAAAAACTCAAAAGCTAGCAGAGGACAAGAAATAATTAAGATCAGAGCAGAACTGAAGGAGATAGAGACGCAAAAACCCTTCAAAAATCAACAAATCCAGGTGCTGTTTTTTTTTTTTTTTAAAGATCAACAAAATAGATGGACTGCTAGCCAGATTAATAAAAAAGAAAAGAGAGAAGAATCAAATAGATGCAATTAAAAATGATAAAGGGGATATCACCACCGATTCCACAGAAATACAAACTACAATCAGAGATTACTACAAACACCTCTATGTACACAAACCAGTAAACCTGGAAGAAATGGATAAATTCCTGGACACTTGCACCCTCCAAGCCTAAACCAAGAAGAAGTTGAAACCATGAAGGGACCAATAACAAGGTCTGAAGTTGGGGCAGCAATTAATATCCTACCAACCAAAAAAAGCCCAGGTCTAGACAGGTTCACAGCTGAATTCTACCAGACATACAAAGAGGAGCTGGTACCACTCCTTCTGAAACTATTCCAAACAATCCAGAAAAAGGGAATCCTTCCCAAATCATTTTATGAGACCAAAATCATCCTGATACCAATACCCAGCAGAGACTCAACAAAAAAAGAAAACTTCAGGCCAATATCCATGATAAACATAGATACAAAAATCTTCAATAAAATACTGGCAAACCAAATACAACAGCACATCAAAAATCTTATCTATCACGATCAAGTAGGCTTCATCCCAGGGATGCAAGGCTGGTTCAACATATGCAAGTCTATAAACGTAATTCACAGAACCAAAGACAAAACCACATGATCATCTCAATAGATGCAGAGAAGGCTTTCTACAAAATTTAACAGCACTTTATGCTAAAAACTGTCAATAAACTAGGTATCGAGGGAACTCTTTTACACTGTTTGTACAAATGTAAATTAGTACAACCACTATGAATAACTCTATAGAGGTTTCCCCAAATATTTTAAAATAGAGCTATCATATAGTCTAGCAATCCCACTGCTAGGTATAGATGCAAAAGAAAGAAAATCAGTATATTGAAGAGATATCTACACTCCCATGTTTGTTGCAGAACTATTCACAAAAGCAAAAATAGCAAAGCAATGTAAGTGTCTATCAACAGATGAGTGGATTGAAAAATGTGGTACTTATACACAATGGAGTACTATTCAGCCATCAAAAAGAATAAGACTCAGTCATTTGCAACAACATGGATGGAAGTGGAAGTCATTATGCTAAGTAAAATAATCTAGGCATGGAAAGAAAAATATCACATGTTCTCACTTATTTTTAGAATCTAAAAATTTAGAGCTATTAGATTTTTACTTATAGAAAATATGTTCAATAATAACTTAAAACGGAATTACTATTCAACCCAGTAATCTAAGTACTGCATATATAGTAAAGAGGATATCAATTGCTCTACCATAAAGACATGTGGATGAGTATTTTGATCACAGCATTATTCATCATAGTAAAGACATGTAATTGGCCTAAATGCCCATCAATGGTGGACTGGAGAAAGAAAACACGGTGCATGTATACAATGGAGTAATATGAAGTTATAAAAAAGAATAACAGCCTGTCATTTGCAATAACGTGGATGGACATGAAGGTCCTTATGTCACAGAAAGACAAACTTCTCATGTTCTCAATTATTTGTGAGTGCTAAAAAACAAAACAATTGAATTTATAGAGATTGACAGTAAAAGGATGGATACCAGAGGTTGCAAAGGATAGAGTGGCAATGGAGGGAGGTGGAGATAGTTAATGGGTAAAAGAAAAAAGAAAAAATGAATTAATACGATCTAGTATTTGATAGCACAACAGGGTGATCATAGTCAATAACAACTTAATTACACATTTAAAAATAACTAAAGCAACATAATTGGATTGTTTATAACACAAAGGATAAATGCTTCAGGAGATGGATACCCCATTCTCCATAATGTGCTTATTTCACATTGCATGCCTGTATCAAAACATCTTATGTACTCCATAAATATATACAACTACTATGTTGCTACACACACACACAAAAAAAAACTTCTGGATCACAATAAGAATAGCATTTTTTTTAGTATCGTGTCTTGACTTACTTCAACCTTTGTCTTCTTAGATCTGTATGCGCTTGAAAGCCTACAGCTTTGCAACCATGGTACCTGTGAAAATAAGTAGCCTATCAGCTATCAGAGAGAGTAGATTTGTTTTGGAGATACTCAAGTATTCCCATCCTCAGAGCATTTTTACTATTTTTTTCTGTCTTTCATCTTCCAGGAAATGCCCCATTTGCATAGTGGTGTGTCTTACTTTGTGATTAAAAAAAATGCTATGGTCAGGTCATTATTCAGAAATAGTGTTAACTATTTTACCTAATAGTTGCCTGAATATGTCATATATTATTAAACAAACAAAAGCTTGTCAAGAAACTTAAAAAAAAAATTTAGGGAATGCAATGTCCACAGATAAGTTTGAGAAGCTCTGGAAATGCCTGTGATTTAAAAGGCTCTTGTATGCAGTAAATTTTTTGCATTATTTGTAAAAGACTAAAGAGGCCCAATAAATCTAGATAAAATTTGCTATTATTTGCTCTTGAACTCCAGGCAGTTTTCTGATCTTTAGAAAATTACAACTGGAAGGAAAAATAATTTCTAAGACAAAATTCTTGTATAATTATTCCATTATCTCCTTTTTATTACAACATATAAAATGAGGGAAACAATAGAAATAAAACTGAAATTGAACATAAAGCCCAAATTTCTCAGTGATCATTTTAAAAAAGAAAATATTGCCATTCTGCCCACAAGTTAATAATAAAACATAAATATTGCTGTTCTAAAACAGGTATTGTTATGATTTCAAACAGCCAGCATGTATGATACTGGTTCACTGTGTATGTGTCTGTGTGTTCATGTGAGTGTGTTTCTGTGTGAGTGACTGAGTGAAGTCTGAGATTTGCTTTATTGTATTATAAAAACTAAGGTTTAAAGAAAGGGGAAAAATTGTTATCATACCTATGCCAGGGAGAGAAATTATCAGGGAGAGAAAATAGATTTTATTTTGAGACATATAATACTGAAAATAATTATCATGCCTTAGCATCAAATTCAGAAAAATGTGTTTGCTTTTTCTTTGTCCCAGGTTTGTTCCGGAAGTGCTTTTGAGTGAAAATAGGTATCAATTTATTAAGCAAAGAATTACATAGAGAAATAATACAGACTCTTCCCATGTGATCAGGAGTTTTGAAATATCAGGGACCTGGTAACCACAGTATGCAATTCTCTGAAGACATTAGTTCTGTATATTGCCACCATTAAAAAGCCATACAGAATAAATCATTAAGAAGGCTTTCTGGCATAAAATTGAAACCGTTTGTCCAAACTTGCACAAACCCTGTTCATTACTTATTTGAGTAACATATAAAACTATGACTTCTGATTCTTAAGAAAAATCATTAGTGAAGAAACCATTTGGAATTATCCCAATAATGGAAGGATTGCAATTTTAGAGATTGTAAAAAAGGAAAGAACCATTTACTAGAATTATAAAGGCTGAAGACAGAGATAATCAAACAACATAAATTTGACTATTTGATACTTTAACCTGAGATCTAGAGTATTATTCTAGCAATAAGAAAAATTATTAATATTTTTATTTTTAAAATTTTATTTATATGAATTTGTATATTCTGACAATGAACTTTCAGAATGTTAAGACTAGGAAATCACCCTTTAAGACAGAAAGAAGTAAATTCAAAGCAGATACAGATTAGAACTACTTTACATTGATTCTATTAATCTTGAATAATAAGTTACTCTAGGAGACCTAAAACACAAAGATATTTAAAGGTGTTAGTAGTCAATAAACATGTAATGAGTTTTTGAGGAGCTGGTCATGAGTACATTTCTATAAAGTTTTGAGATTGTTATACAGACCATAATTTGCTATAAATGGAAAACATAACGACATCTTTCCTGTAAGAAATAAAGGACTAAGCTTCAATGAGAATGCTACATCTTTAAGAAAAGAAGATGGAGTTGAATGATGTGTTAGGGCTCAGCTACAGGTCAAAGAAACAATTCCAGCCAGGCTCTTGGAAGCCTGGCTCTTGGCTGTATCTCTATATATGATTTCCAGAACATCACCGTAGAGCTGACTCAGCAGGAATGCTTCCATTTCTGCCCCATTCAGTAAGTTCCAAATCACAAATCAGCTAGTGCAAGTACTGGTTACCTGAGCATAGATTCCTTGAACAGGAAGCTGACGCCAGAATTGCTGGCTTAAATGGAATGAGCAAAACTGCTATGTGTGCACCAGCAAAAAACGGGTTACCTCTTTGCACTATACACTCCACACAATTTGTTACAGAACTCTGGAATATCTGCTGCTAATTCCAAAGAAAAGCCCACTATCTTAATGATAGTGACTGTCAAAAAACAAAATCAAACAACAAAAACAACAAAAAAAACAGAAGCAGTAGGATATGCATAGCTTCCTCCAAATTTTTACCTTCTAATTCTCATGTGAGAACCTCTGACAGGGAGCCCAAACACCTACAGTACTTTAGTTGCAAGCAAGTCCGAAAAACGCAGTTAGTTAGCCTTGCCAGAAGAAGTCGAAGGGAAGTAAATGGTGAAAATCAGCTGATCTGAATAGGTAGCAGCTTCAGGGGAGAATAAGGAGTTGAAACTAGCTTTACCCCACCCTTTGTCCCTTTGTCTTTTCACCCTTGATCATGACAAAATTGCGTGGGTATCATTAACTTCAACTTTTGCCTGAATGCAAGATAAGATTTGTTTAATTGCTTGCTAATGTTTTTAAGTTAATCCTAAGAATTTTTATTTCTAGGATCTATTTCCAAAAAAAACGTGTTTATGTGTTTTTATATGTTTTGGGAGCACTTATATAGGAAAAATATTTCTTGACATTTTTATTATACTATTAAGTAGAGTAGGGTGAATATATATAGTAAATTAAAATATCCTATAACTTGAAATTGTTTCAAAATTTGTACGTAGTATTTATCTCTTATGGTTAATGAATTCAGAACACAATGATTGTATTGAGTTATAATAAATTAATGCAAATTTTGTGTTAATTAGAGTGGATGCACTGATATTTTCTGATGTGAATCTTTGATACCTCTATCTCAGATCTAGAATATTGTCTTACTAATAAGCAAAATTAATACTAACATTTTTAATTTTAAAATGTAATTAATCCCATTACTGGGCATATATCCAAAGAATTATAAATCATTCGACCATAAAGACATGTGAACATGTATGTTTATTGCAGCACTGTTCACAATAACAAAGACTTGGAACCAACCCACATGCCCATCAATGATGGACTGGATAAAGAAAATGTGGCACATATACACCATGGAATACTATGCAGCCGTAAAAAAGGATGAGTTCAGGTCCTTTGCAGAGACATGGATGAAGCTGGAAGCCATCATTCTCAGCAAACTAACACAAGAACAGAAAGCCAAACACTGCATGTTCTCACTCATAAGTGGGAGTTGAACAATGATAATAAATGGACACAGGGAGGAGAACATCATACATCGCGGTCTGTCAGGGGTTGGCAGCCTAGGGGAGGGATAGCATTAGGAAAAATACCTAATGTAGATGATGGGTTGATGGGTGCAGCAAACTACCATGGCACATGTATACCTAAGTAATAAACCTGAACATTCTGCGCACATACCTCAGAACTTAAAAAGTATAATAAACAAGTTATTTCACTTACTAAAACAATGAATTATTAATGTATTATTTACAGACATTCAGATACAGGTAAAGAGTAAGGAAAGTGCATGCTATAGCATAAGACCCTTTCACATGTAAAAATGTAGGACATTA
Organism: Cacajao melanocephalus; assembly: GCA_963573385.1. Lineage (NCBI taxonomy): Eukaryota > Metazoa > Chordata > Mammalia > Primates > Pitheciidae > Cacajao > Cacajao melanocephalus. The sequence goes on along the minus strand of CAUYLG010001028.1, from coordinate 29,161 downwards.
GAAGAAATTTAGGGAATGAACACTTCCAATACAAAGATTCTCCATCTTCTAATTTATTTGCTTAGTCTGAACTAGATAGCATTAGATGTCTGTAATGTATGTTTTCTCTCTTTTCTGAAAGTATAGTGTAAATGAAATTTATCATATGATTTTATATCCATTACTACTACTTCTTTATCTGCCCTCCGACTACTGATTATTACTACTTCTTTCAAATATTCTCATCCAACAGTGAGCATGTTGATCTAAGAGTCACAATTTTGTACCCTATTATTTCATTCTTATAGATGCAATGCATGGTTTAAAGCAGAGGCTTATTTGTAACGTTACTGTTAAGGGCCATAAAACAGGGAACTAATATGCAGTTTTACTGCAAGGGCTTTGTCTTAACAACATAACTGACTGTGGCATTTATCCTGCTTAACCTCACCCAATGTACCCTGAGGAAATGTCAGCATAGTCCTATGCTCCTAATAAAAATGAATTATTAAAGAGTTTTGACAATATATTCATCAAAATATATTACACTTTTGTAATGAACATATGCTACAGGAGTTCAGAATTAACTTAATATAGCAATTAAATATAAAATGGAATAATTATACTTTTATATGTTACAGACATTTAAATTATTCAATGCAAGTGCCACATTTTCAAAAGACTGTCATGTTTTTAAGTATCAATAATTTTAATTTCACTGTGCTTATCATATTATTTCTAGATGCTTGTTATAAATATAATTCAATTGGCAAAGATAGATTGTTCCCTATACAAACAAGTAAAAGATTATTTCTTTCAGTTATGTATGTTGAGTTAAATTCCTGCCAATTATTTTTCAAAAATTGACTCACAAGAACTCTTAAAAGTGAATATTTTTCAATTCTATTTATTGAGAAGGTGTATTTTACATTTTTCTCTCATGACTATTAATTCATTTTACTTGACATGGAATAGAATACGAGTTTTATGAGGTAAAGGAACAATCCTCTTCACAGGCTCTCTTTTAGTAAATTTGCTATGAAGACTAAGGAAAAAGAAAAACTTATAACTAGATAGAAAATTAAGGTTTGCTTAAAGTTAATAAAACATATATAGATTTCTTCTAATAGAAAAAGATAAATGTCAATGAAAATTTTTTTTACTTTGTTTTTTCCTTTTTTTAAGTTTATTTATTTATTTATTTATTTTTATTGCATTTTAGGTTTTGGGGTACATGTGAAGATTGTTGCATAGGTACACAAATGGCAGTGTGATTTGCTGCCTTCCTCCTCATTACCTATATCTGGCATTTCTCCCTATGCTATCTTTCCCCAACTCCCCATCCCCCGCTGTCCCTCCCCTATTTCCCCCCGACAGACCCCAGTGTGTGATGCTCCCCTCCCTGTGTCCATGTGTTCTCATTGTTCAACACCCCGCTATGAGTGAGAACATGCGGTGTTTGATTTTCTGTTCTTGTGTCAGTTTGCTGAGGGAATACTATGCAGCCATAAAAAACAATGAGTTTGTGTCTTTTGTAGGGACATGGATGAGCCTGAAGATTATTTTTAAAGAAGAGAACAAATGCGAAGCAAGCAAAACAATGTGCCAATAATGATCTAACATTCTCTGGCAATGAAACACATACTGAAAGTAGTCAGCAAGCCACTTTGTAACACCTTCCAGTTTATTCCTCAAATTAGAGGCCCAAAACTTATACTTAGCACCAAATTAGGTACTAAATAGGTGATAAGTTTTGATGTAGTCATAATAATGTTCTTGTACAAATAAACAAAGAAAGAGATCTCTGTGCTATCTCTTCCTTTGAATTAAACATTTTTATAGTTTAAATATCAGAGAAGTGTATTGTACATGTACATTGGGAACTTGACTGAGAATTTTGCACACAAATTTGACCCACAGCTCTAGATGAAAGAAAGAAGGTTGCCTATAACAATTGGAGAGATTATATGGTTTGGCTTGGTGTCTCCACCAAAATCACATCTGGATCCTACTGATTCCCCAGCATCCCCACATGTCAAGGGTAGGACCTGGTGGGAGGTGACTAGACCATGGAGGTGGTTCCCCAGTACTGTTCTCATGATGGTGATGATAGTGAGTGAGTTCTGATGAGTTCTGATGGTTTTATAACAGGCTCTTCACCCTTTGTTTGTTTGCTCTGTCTCTCCTGCTACCATGTAAAACATGCCTTTGCTTCTCTCTTACCTTTCCCCATGATTGTAAGTTTCCTGAGATCTCCCCAGCCCTGCAGAACTGTGAGTTGGTTGAACTTCTTTCCTTTATAAATTACCCAGACTTGGATATGTCTTTGTAGCACTGTGAGAATGGACTAATACAAGAGGGAACTCACCTAAGTTTTACCCACACTTTCTGTTGAAAAATTTTAACCTGGCAAGATCGCATCTTGTTTACATGTCAGGAAATAAATAAGAAAATAAAATGACAACACAATATAAGAAAAATTACTTAAGATCAGGAATGCACACTTTAAATAATTACGCAGAATACAAAAGAAAACTTCAAGAAAAATATTTTCTCTTTCAAAATATTTAAGAGGAAAATAGAATTTGAAAGTAGAACATAGGAATGTAAAAGAGAATAAGTTGAGATAAAAAGTAATATGGCATGATAAAGAAGTTAGAAAAGTGAAACTGTAATAGCAGAATTTACATCTACAAGTCAGAACAAAAACTGAAATAATATTTTAAATATATGTAGGAACAACTTTCCAAATTAAAAAAGGACCAATAAATAGAAATGATGAGAAAAAGAAAATGGAGATGAAAATAATGTAAGAAAAGACAGGTAAGGTCAAAGAGAAGCTAGCTGATTTACAGATATAAGATATGCTTTGAAAAAAGATAATATTGCTTCTAAAAGGATGCAAAATTAATAAAAATACATAGTATAATAATTTCTTGAGTTGAGAATAGTGCTTGTTTTGTAGGGAACTAATTGCGTTCTAGGCACAATTACTGAGAAGATATCTCTACCCAGAAATACGATTGGCAATAATAAGGGCAAACGTGTTTAAGTTTTAAAAATAAAAGTAGAACATAGTACAGTTTATGCAATAGGTTATCTACAAAGAAACTAAAAACAATATTTATCTCTATGTTTCCTGTGCAAAGAGAAATGCTAGATGATGATGTAACTATATTAATTTTGATGGGGATGTTTGCCTTAAATTGTAAAACAAATCTGTTTTTCACACATAAACATAATGGATAGCCTTGGATATGTAAGACTTCAAACAGTATGGTACTAATGAAGCATTTTCAATAAAAATGTTGCTTGAAAGTATATTGGAATTGAGAAACTAATGAAGCAAAATTAAGAAATCAACAATGACAAAAAAACATGCTGGGCTCAAGGACTGAATAAATCAGTATCATTAAGATGGTCATACCATCCAAAGCACTTTACAGGTTCTACACTATTTCTATAAAGCTAACAAAGACATTTTTCACTAAATTAAATAAACTATTCTAAAATTCATATGGAACTAAAGAAGTACCTAAATAGTCAAAGCAATCGTAAACCACAAGAATAAAGCCAAAAGCATCACACTACCTGACTTCAAACTATTAATATACTGTAACGCTATATTAGCCAAAACAGCATCGTACTGGTACAAAAACAGACACAGACCAATGGAAAAGAAAAGAAAACTCAAACATAAAGGCACACTGTTAGAACCATCTGATCTTGGACAAGGCATACAAAATAAAGCAATGGGGAAAGCACTTCATATTCAATAAATGATGTTGGGATAACTGGCTAGTCATATGCAGATGAATGAAATTGGACCCCAACCTTTCATCATACAAAAAAAATTAACTTGAGATGAATTGAATGTTGAAATGTAATACCTAGGAATATAAAAATCCTAGAGGAAAACGTAGGCAATACCCTTTTCAAAGTCAGCCTTGGCAAAGAATTTTTTGCTAAGTCCCCAAAAGCAATTGCAACAAAAACAAAAATTGAAACGTGCAACCTAATTAAACTAAAGACTTTCTGTACCACAAAATAAATTACCAACAGAGTAAACAGGCAACCTACAGAATGGGAGAAAATTTTTGTAAGCTATGCGTCCAACAAAGGTCCTAATGTCCAGAATCTATAAGGAATTTAAATAAATTGACAAGCAACAAGCAACCAACCCCAGTAAAAATGGGCAAGGGAAAAGCACAGACACTTCTCAAAAGAAGATATAAAAGTGGCCAAGAAACAACATGAAAAAAATGCTTCACATCACCAATCATCAGAGAAACGCAAACCAAAAGTGCAGTAAAATACCACCTCACATCAGTCTATTCAGACTATTATTAAAAAGTCAAAAAATAACAGATGTTGGTGAGACTGCAGAGAAAAGGGAATGCTTATGCACTGTTGGTAGGAATGTAAATTAGTTCAGCTATTGTGGAAAGCAGTTTGGAGATTTCTCAAAGAGCTTTAAAACAGAACTACCATTTGACCCAACAACCCTATAACTAGATATACACCTATAGGAAAATAAAGCATTCTGTCAAAAAGACACATGAACTCACACGTTGGTTGCCATGCTAATCACAATAGCAAGGATGTGAAATCAACCTGGGTGCTCATCAAAGATGAATAGGATAAAGAAAATGTGACATATACACACCATGAAATACTATGTAGCTATAAAAAAGAATAAAATAATTTCCTTTAAAGCCATCTGGATGCATTTGGAGGCCATAATCCTAAATAAATCAATTCAGGAACAGAAAACTAAATAACACATCTTCTCATTTATAACTAAGAGCTTAACATTGGGCATGTATGGACATAAATATGGGGAAAATAGACACTGTGGACTACTAGAAGGGGGAGTTAGGTAGAAAGCCTTGAGTTGAAAAACTACCTGTTGGGTATTATGCTCATGACATAGGCAATGGAGTCTGTACCCCAAACCTTAGCATCATACAATATACCCCTATTACAAACCTGCACATGTACCACCTATATCTAAAATAAAAGTTGAAATTTTAAAAGCGACACACTCATGACATAATGGAACAGGCACTGGGAACTAAGACCTGTGAAATAAAGAATGGTCTAAATAACTGTAGAAAATGTGAATATAAAACATGTTAAAATATAAATCATTATTCTTGAAATGCACCAGTAAAGCATAATTTTAAAACCTGCATGAGAGTGAAATCAACTCATAAATCTACATAACCAAGAGCAAAAAAGAAGCCAGGTTCTTGTCATATTATTTTATCCTGTCTTGCTTTAATATCTCTTCCTGGACTTTTCAATAATATAATCCAGTTGATTCTCATTTCTTTCTTCAGGCTATTTAAAATAGACATATATCTCTTGCAACATAAATTACTCTTATCATGGTATAAAAAAGTAATTTTAAACATTAATAAACCATGCTTTTTCATTAAAAAGATTGCAAAACATTAAAAAAAATAATATCTCTTAATAATGAATACCATAGGAACATGCTTTTTCATGGAGTACTGATTGGAATGTACATCTTTAGACCCACTCAAGAAAGTAATTTGGAAACCTCTAGTAAAATTAAAAATACATATACATTTGACATAGCAGTCTCATTGCAGTTGAGCTTAAAACAAAACAAAATTTTAAAATGTAGTTAAGGATATATGTTCTAAAACGTTCATCACAATATTGCTTATAGTGATTGAAACAGCTACCACTAAGAATTCATAATGGAATAAACTGTGGTAAAGTCAAACTATCAGACAATAAGTAGCTAGGAATCATTATGATTAAAAATCAGATTTACTAACCCAGAAGAATGTCCGCAATATCCTATTAAAATAACTTAATATGTTGGAAAGTAAAACAGGTATTGTGATCATCATTTGTATTAAGAAAAGCAAATAAAATAAATAAAATTTTAAAAGAGACTATATTGCAATCAGCTGACAAAAGACTGTAATTATCTGCAGCATAATTCCGTAATCATTTTTGCCAGTGCAGGGAAAAGATGCTGAAAGTTAATTTTTCAATGTGCTTTATTACAATATTTCTCCTATATATTACAACTTCAAATGTAGAACTGACATATTCAATGGAGAGAGAACAGAAGCCACAAAAAAATTCTAAAGAAATAGATTTTTTAAAAAATATGGGTACGGTATACACAGCAAATGTTACGGAAAATTGCTGAGCACAGTGACTTGTGCCTGTAAATCTCAGTGCTTTGGGATGCTGAGGTAGGAGGACTGCTTGGACCCAGCAGTGAAGACACCTTGGACAATGTAGCAAGATCCCATCTCTTAAAAAAAAAATGCTGGGCATAGTGGTGTGTGCCTGTAGTCCTAGCTACTCTGGAGGCTGAGGTAGGACAATCACTTGAGCCCAGGAGCTTGAGGCTGCAGTGAGCTAGAAACAAATTATTGCACTCCACAAAAATTACATAGAATTGAAAATCATATGAGATATTTTAATGCAAAAACTGGTATATGTAGAATTTTCTTTCTTTCTTCAAGGACAGAATAGCAAGGTAAAATTGTTAGCATTTCTCTGATCACTAGAGAAACAATTAACAGTGGGCCTAAGGAATCACCTTACTTTTAAAATACACCTTACTTAGTTTTTGAAGACAGACTTTTTTTTTGCTGTCATAAAATGCCAATGTCAGATTATAAAAATAATGAAATCAAATCTCACAAAGATTTGTAGTACAAAAGAAACCAAATTAAAGTTACATTTAATAAGTGATAACAATTTGACCTACTGAATTATTATAATACTTAATGGCACATGGTGTAAAATAGCATGAGATTTTAATTTTATAGATAATTAAAAGTTAAATTAAAGTGATAACATCTCTATTCTATTAAATTATTAACAGTATTTCATAATTCAGCACAAAGCATCTTTAAGAGAAAGCATCAGAATTTTTATACTTGTGTTTACATTTTCTTGGGGACCTACTATAAAATGACTTTTACTTCTTTGTTCTATGACTTGGATAATAATGGAAAGGAAGAGAAAAATTATAGTTATTTCACTCTAGTATGTAATATAACCTTTCTCTTCAGAAGAGTAATTATTTTTGTAAGTCTTATGAATTCACTTAATGGTTTGCCGATGCATAAATATATATGCACACCATTTACTTTACATTAAACCATTAAATTGAAACTTTAAAAACTTTAAAATTGCAATGATGATATAGTCGAATCTGAACTAATGGAAATTGGATTTCATATTAGCAGATGAAGCTTTCTGCAAAAATCTACTCTATACAGCCATCATATAAAGTTGAGCAAATGGGAAATAACTGTTTTAAGGCAATCTCCGTAAGTAACAATCAACAACCCAGTCTCTAAGTAGTTGAGAGTAGTAATAAGATACTAAATACTGGCTTGTCCAGTGTAATATATTGAGTACATATATTATGATAAGCAAAAGAGTTTACTGAAAGCTTTCACACTCCACACTTCCTCATTGTCATTTTATTCTCACAATGAATCTGAAAGTAAAGGATTATTTCTTTATGTTTTGGGTAAGGAAACTGAGTCTCAGGGGAAATTAATGAAATTTGTGAAGAAGGTAATTTACTAAATGATCAAGCCAGAACCGGACTTGGGGTACATGTGACTCCAAAGCCAATGATTGTTCCATTGCATCTTTAAACCCAAATTGAGTACATGAGCAATGTAAATTTTGTCAATTAACAATAACACCCACTAAAAGTTTAAGTTTTGAGTGGTTGTGGAAGTTCCTATAAAAAGTTTGCAAGAATAGATATTTAAAACAATTTACTCTTCCCAAGTGTATCTAGGGATAACGTTACTTAAAATGAGGTGTCCTAGCAAATTTAGAAATACAACAGAAGTAATTATATCATGTTCAATGTATTCACATCGTAGGGAGAGAAGCAAACTGCAGTTAATAGAAACTAAACTAATCTCAGCCTGTGGTGGGCAGAATTCTAAGATAGCAATCAAGAGTCCCACTCAATGGTGTATACACCAGGTATAATTCCCTATACTTGCATGTGTGAAACCTGTGACTATGATAGGATAGTCTCTCTTTTGATTACATTACATTATGTGGTCAATGGTGGTTGAAGATCACTCCTGTAAAATTATAAAAGGCTCTTTTACGGCAGATTAGAAAGGGAAAAGTGTTAGAGAGATGTTGTTCTGCTAGTCAGTAAGAAAGCAAACAGCATTGTTGTAAATAGTATGGCTTATAAGGATTATGTGACAAGATATTGAAGTGGCCTCTAAGAGCTAAAAGACCAATCATTATCAAAAAATAGCCACAATCAACTAATGCGGGCCAACGACCACTGGGAGAGAACCCTAAGATTCAGGTGAAAACACAGCCATAGCCAACACCTTGTTTTCAGCCTGGTGAAAACTGGGCAAAAGACCTAGCCATGTGATGCACGGATTCTTGATCCATGGAAACAGCTATGTCGTTTTAAACCATTAACTGCATGGTAATTTGCTACAAAAGCAATGGAAAACATACACACGTCCCTTGACTAGTCATTCAGTTTTTAGTTTGCATTCCAATATGCAGATGAGCAAAGTGTGATCAGAAAGCCTAGTAACTTGTCAAGGCCATACTTCTAGGGTCTTGCTTTATAGATAATTAATGTGATTAAATCATGTTTCAATTATATTTCTATTGCTATCAATGATGAAATTTATTTAGAAACATGACATCCTAAGATCTTTTTGTAGAAAGCATTCGCGTTACTCAACAGTTAAGAAAGAGAATATCAAAATGTCGATAAACATTCTAATAAGAGTTTAAAGTGTCTTAATTAGGTCAAATAATAATAAATTTGATCAAGCAAATCAACTTAAAGCCCCGTTTACAAAGTATTAATTGTAGTTATTTTGTTTACTAAGTATAGATCTCCCAAAATATAAGTCCTTAGGTAGAAAAATTAGGTCTTGGAAGTTTAGTGTGGATAACATAATTTTAAAATTTATCCCATGCACATCTTCTTCCATAGAAAGGAGAAAATCTTTATAAAAATCTTATCAGTATTCAAAGGTTACCTTACATTATTCACTACTCATCTAACCCAAGTCTTTTTTTAAATGGACCCAAGGAAAAGTGATTAGGTAATGTGACTTTGACAACTCAAAAACATGAGAAAGACAGTCTTTAAAACAATTAGCACAACTACTTTAAAATAAGCAATGAAAGATGCCAAAACCTTGGTTTTGTAGCTTAACATTGTTTCTCTCTTTAGTTTTTATTTTCATGTAAATTTAAATTTACTGCATCTTTACTACTGTACAAAATAAAAATCATGATTATGCTTTTCTCCTATTGTCACACACGTGTATAGTATAATGAACATTCTAGAATCCGTTTTCACATAAATATGCTTGCACAGCAAATACTCAACTTCAAGTATTGTAACAAAAATGCCAATTCAATTTCTATATTATTTGTAATGGTGTGATACTAACTTGTAAAGAAAAAAAATATATCTTTTTGTTTTTAAATTTTGTAAACAAGAAGGACCCTGAACCATTAAAATCACATTTTGGAATCTCATTCATCATATCTTTTAACTATTGAAACACATACAAGATTGCACTGTAATATTTTCTTCATCTATCCTTGGTTCAAATCATCTGAAATAAATGGATGAAAAAAATTACAAATATTGAGTATTTGACTAATAAATGATGTTTTAATATAATTTATTATATACAGTCTATTACTAATGAAAACTATAAATAATGCCAAATACATGAAATTTGATTTTATATAATATTGTCTTAATTGAATAACGTTCACTTCTCATAATTTTATTAATTAACCAGTAACCACAGATACATATTTGTCTTTACACAATATACAGAGGAAATGTTTGCTTTTTAATGACCACATATGTAGGTAACATTGAATTTCATTTATCATTTTAAAAAGTGAAAAAACTTTCCTTTATACAAGGTAAGAGATGATATTCAAAAGAATATAAATCTTATAAATGAAGATAAAGGTTGATCATAGTTTAATTTCAGAGCATCAACCCTGTTTACAACTTCAAGTTTTTTAATAAAAGTAGAGAAGTTATTAAAAACAAGTCAAAGCTCACAAAAACCAAAGGACTGGCAATCCATCCAATTTTGAAAGTTGAGTGCTTATATCCCAAGATAATAGATTTTTTATTTTAATGGTTATCAATATAAAACACGTTTGTTTTAAAATATATACATATACAAACAATGGAATGTGTGCATTTCTCTTTCCAGCTTCAGCTTCTAGCCCTGTACAAAGGAGATAAACATTTTCAACATTTTCTTGTCTTTTGTCCAGAATATATGTATATGTCCAAAATTGACACAAGAATCCATGCAGAGTGGTACATATTTCTATTTGTAATAGCTGAAAACTAGAACAAACTGAAATGTTTATCAACAGGTGGTTTACCCAAACAATAAAATATACTCAGTAATAAAAAGGAATGATGTGTTGATACATGCTACAACGTGGATGAATCACATGGGACTATACAATACTATTCAATTGCAGCATGTTTTTTTAAACAGCTTCATAAAGTCCCCTCATGTAAAAATAATATTATTTTATTAATACTAATGTACATTTACATAGTTTCCAGTTTTTACTATGACAGACATTTCTGTGATTAACATCATTCTATACATTTGTTTGTACGTATGTAAAATAATATTTCTAAAAAAATGTAGCACTCAGATGTTTTGGTTAAAATATGAGCTCATTTAACGTTTTCATATATAGTATAAAATGTTCCTTAAAATAATTGAAGTAATTTACAGCTAAATTGTGTGTTTATTTACCTTTGTGTTTGTTTAAAACTGTTTTAGGTAGCAGAGCCATAAAATGAGCTAAAAATACAGCAGTGTACATAACAAGAAAGGGGTCTGTCTGCTCGTAGAGTGCTTTTATTATAGTAAGGGGCACAAGCCAATCAATTATCCAATAAATCAATAAAATTTTAGGTTGTAAAGCAAATAAGACAGGTGAGCTCATAGAGAATGATAATGGGGCAGGGAAAGTTAGATTAGGTGACATTTGTGCTGAGACTCGAATAACAAGAAATGACCAACCTGTTGAAGATAGTTGAAGATATGGTGACTGAGAGTTCCAGGCAGTAAGAATAACAGAAAAGGCATGAGTTATATTGGTATGTTTGATAAATAAGAAAAAGAGAGGAAAATAAAAATAAAAGGCTATTGTAAATAAAATATAATGCATACGAGGGTGAGTGAATACAAGTGAAGTCTTAGAGGTAGGTGGCGAATGGAACCTGATAAAATGATAAGAAATGCTGCATGTTTTTCTGAGCACAATGGGAAGACATGGGGGTTTGGAGATGAAGAATCACAAGTCATGATGTTTATTTTAGGAAAATGCCTGCGGCTAATGATTGTAGAACAAATTTCCAGAGGGTGAAAGCAGACTCAAGAAATCTATCTAAATGATTGTTACATTATTCCACTTAAGATAATATAACTTAAAAGGGTGAAAAGCTAAAGAGAGGACTGATTCTAATTATATTGTGAACATAGAGTTGATAGAATTCCTGATATATTGAATGTGGTGTGTGATAAATATAATCCAAATTTGTTTATAATCACTTAGAATTAGTCTTCTTTCATTGATCATTATTTTCAACTTTTTTCTAGTTCTCTTCAGATATTTTTAATAGACTTTAATATTTAGAGAAATTTTATGATCAATCACACCAAAATTGAGCTGAAGATATTGAGATTTTCTGTATACCCACTGCTCCCACACATACATAACCTCCCCCCATTTTCAATATTCCCCATCAGAGTGGTACATTTGTTATAATTGATGAACCTATATTGACACATCATTATTACTCGGAGTCTATAGTTTACATTAGGATTCACTTTTTGTGTATATTCTATGAGTTTGGACAAATGTATAATAATGTATGTCCACCATTATAGTACCATACATGGTAGTTTCACTGCTCTGAAAATCCTTTGTGCCCTACCTACTCATCTCTTCCTTTTTCCTAACCCTTGGCAAGCTGAATTTTTAATTGGCTCCAATATTCCGACATTGTGTGCCTTTTCTAGAATGTCATCTAGTTAGAATCATATAGTATGCAGCCTTTTCAAATCGGCTTATTTTACTCAGGGATTCGTGGACATTTACGTTCCTTCAATGTCCTTCATAGCTTGATAACTCATTTATATTTAGCTCTAAATAATAGTCCATTATCTGGATGTAGCAAAGTTTATTTGTCTACTTTATCTACTCTAAGCCCTAGATTTGTTATCTATGAAATGATGAAGTAAAATTATTTACATAGATGAGTCACAATATGGATAAAATTAAATAGTTTTTGCAACTTTGTGCTTACATAGATGAGCCATGATAGGGATTAAATTAAATAATACTTTATGCCATTTAGCACAATGTCTGGCATAAAATAAGAACAAAACAAATATTAGCCATTAGTATTTAGTATAACAGTAGCAGCAGTAATAATGGTAGTAGCAGCAGTAATAATAGTAGTAGCAGCAGTAATGGCAGTAGTAGCAGCAGTAGCAAAGTTCTGCAGAGTATCTGGTATCTTGTTAGGTATAAACTGATTATAAAAAATATATGGACAGTTCAGCATTACAAAGTTATAATTCAAAGTGGGTTACATAAATGTGGATTTGAAGGTAACCCACAAAACTTACGATTCTTGGTAAAATTAAAGCTTCTATTAGCTATGAATGGACTATTTCTGAAGGTTTTACAAGTCATAAAAACTTTACAAGTTAATGAACAGGTTATCTACTAGAATTGTTGGTAACTAGGCAACTGTGTCTGGGCAGTTAATTTCCATTAAGGATGTAATTTTAAACACGACCTTCTGGCACATTTTCTTCTATGTGTGGGGAACGGTTTTATAGTCTTTTTGCAATAAGGTTTTAATGTATGTATTTGCAAGTGACATTTTACTAGAGTTCATATATCGACATTTTTCTGTCTTAGTCCATTTGTATTGCTGTAGCAAAGTACCCAGGACAGGGTAATTTACAAAGAATGGAAATTTATTTCTCACAGGTCTGTGTCCTGGAAATCCAAGGTCAATGTACTGACAGATTGCGTATCTGCCAAAAGCAGCAATCTTAGTACTGTTTTTGCTTAGCCTATAGCTTTTGGTATGTTGAGCTTCCTTTTGAGTCTCCATTTCAAAGATGGCATCATTTTATTTTATCTTCCAGAGGACAAAAACACTGCAATCTCACACGAAAGAAGGAACAAAAAGGATCAATCCACTCCCTCATGTCATTTCATAAAGATCTTCTCTCACGATTTAGTTACATCCTAAAGGCCCCACCTCAAACTTATCACATTGGTGATTAATTTTCATCATATGAATTATGAGGGACACATTTATCCTATAGTACTCTATTTTATATGTAAGTGAGCAGAGTTATCTCTTAATTAAAAGGCTGTATGCTCATATCAACTGCAGAACTAGATCCAGTATGGAACATTTGTATATCATCAATTTTACTAGCAACATAATTATCAAGGTAAATGTGTAGCTTGAATGAGTTTTCAGTAAAAAATAATGAAATAATTGACAATACAATGAATTTTATGTGTAATCTGTGGCCTAAATATTAATCTTGCCAATGGAAGGAAGTCTGACTGGGAGACCATTTGAAAATTGCCCTCTTGATTTTCAGTGATCTTCTTTGATTACTGCATGTAAAGCTTTAAATAATTATATTTTAATAGGTTTATTCATTACAATTTACATGCCACTAATTATGAGTGTACGGTTAGTGATTTTTTAGTAAATAAATGAGTTATGCCACCGTGACCATAAATCAGTTTTAGAACATTTCTATCACTTCAAAAAGTTGCCCTATGCTTATTTGCAGTCTATTGTCACTAACCATTCCAGCTGCATATGACCAATCTACGTTATGTCTCTATAAAGATGACATTTCTGAATATTTAATTTTAATAGAATAATATAAAATACAGTATTTTGCATTGATTTATTTATCCAGTTGGAATATCTCTCCTCATTGACTAGGGGATACCGTCTATTAGAATTTGTTGCAGTTGTTGATACGATTGGATTTATGTCTCAAATTTTGCTATATGTTTGACTATTTTATGTTTTACTTTCTTTAAAAAATTAGCTAACTTTTTAAATGACAAATAAAACTTGTGTAAATGTGTCATGTTCAATAAGAGGGCTTGAAATATGTATACACTGTGGAATGGCTAAATCAAGCTAATTAATCTATGTATTACTTCACATGTTTATTACTTTTTTGTGGTGAGAACACTTAAAATCACTCTTTTAGTGATTTTCCAAAAACACATAAATAAATATGTTGAAGAAATATCTGCAGGCCTATGGTTATTGCAGCACTGATTCACAATTTCAAGGATATAGAATTAATCTATGAGTCCATCAACAGACGAATACAGAAAATGAAATATAAATATATATATATACAATGATACATTATTTAGCCTGAAAAAAAGAACAAAATTCTGCCATTTATGACAACATGAATGAACCTAGATGACATTATATTAAGTGAAATAAGCCAGGAAAAGAAAGACTAATACTACAGGACCTCACTTACATGTGTATTTTAAATAATTAAACCCATAGAAGTAGAGAGTAGAATGGTAGTTAACTGGGGCCAGGGGAATGAGGTGGAAAAATATTGGTCAAAGAATACAAAATGTCATTGTATAGGAAGAATAAATTCAAGAGATCTATTTTACAACAAGAAGACTGCACTTAGTGATCTATGTCTTTTTAGCTTTTTTTTTTTTTTGAGACAGAGTCTCACTCTGTACCTAAGATGTAGTGCAGTGGCAAGATCTCGGCTCACTGCAACCTCTGCCTCCCAAGTTCAAGTGATTCTTCTGCCTCAGCCTCCCATCTTAAAGGGCATTCTTTATTTCTTCAAATTATGTTTTATGTAAAATGTTATAGTAACCATGGCATGATATAAAGATATATTTAGAAATGCTGACTGCAGAATACATTTTTTTCTCAGAAGAAATGTAGCTAAAAATAAGTTCCTTTGAACAACTTTTGTCCTGGTTTGGAAGTAATTGGTGCATTTACAATTATATTTCATGCTTCTGTGATAGTGTTATCAGGGGATATTAAGGACTAGGATGCTGAGAATAAAAAGAAAACAAAAAAAGCTTAATCAAAGATAATAACTATGTTACTTTTTCTTTACAATGATTTTTCCTGTCCATAATCAATTATGTGTTGACTAACCAAAGGCACATCTGAAACATATTTACAGGTTACAAACCCAAAGGCTAAAGAATTCCATGGTTGTTAAGGCTGTATTGCACAGGGTGGTCAACAAGGTTATCAATACATCCTAAAATAAGTGATTGAAACTGAAGAAATAGTTTCTTCTACGAACTGGAGAAAGTTGAAGATGTACATTAAATTTGCATGTTGCTATATTATGTATTTTAATATAAATACAAATAGTCTCTAAAAGAACACTACCAAAAACAAATGTGTAATAAAGCACAGAAGCACTATAGACCCAGAAAGCTTCAAGAAAGTTAAATAAATTAGGAAAATAGCACAAACAGCAAAGACAACATGTCATAATATAAATTCTTAATAATAAATATAAATAACCAATGCTCTAGTTACAAAAAATATTGGCTATAAGATACGCAAAAATTTTGTTAAAACTTGTTTGCAATAATGTTGGATTTGGTTGGTTTTTGCCTATTTCCTTCAAGTATTTAACCAGGTTGTTTATCTGAAATCTTTCCATTGTTTTGATGTAGGTGGTTTTTTCTTATTTTTCTTTTTGCTATAAACTTCATTCTTAGTATTACTTTTACTTAGTCCATAGCTTTTGGTATGTTGAGCTTCTATTTTATTTGTTTTAATAACTTTTAAATTTTTCTTTTAAATTTCTTTATTGTCCCATTGGTCATTCAGGAGAACATTAAGATCCATGTATTTCTACAATGGAACTTGTAGAAATCTGTAATAAGTAGAATAGTTTCCGGAGTTCTACTTATTATAGATTTCATAGTTTTATTCTGTTGTGGTTAGAAAATGTATTTGATATGACTTTGATTTTTTGAATTTTTAAGACATTTTTGTGGCAGAAGATAAGGACTATTCTGGGAAATATTCCATGTGCTGATGAAAAAAAATGTGTATCCTATAGTATTCTGAAGAGTTCTGTTAGGTCCATTTGTTCTAGAGTATAGAGTAGTTCAATTATGATGTTTCTTTACTGATTTTCTGCCTAGATGACCTGTCTATTACGAAAAGTAAGGTGTTGAAGTCCTCTGTTATTATTGTATTGCAGTATCTCTGTCCATTTAGATTATTTGCTTTATATATTCTAGTGCTCCAGTGTTGAGTGCATATATATTTACTATTGTAATGTTCTCTTTCTGAATTGACACCTTTATCATTATATAATGACTTTCTTCGTCTCTTGTTACAATTTTAGACCAAGTCCATTTTATGTTAAATAAGCATAGCTACTCCTCCTCTTATTTGGGTTCTATTTGCATGGCATGTTATGTTCTATCCCTTAATTTCATTTTATGTATGTCTTTATAGGTGTAGTGATTTTCTTGGAGAAAGCATATTTTGCATCTTGTTTTTTAATCAAAATCAGCCACTTTATGTCTTTCATTGAATAATTTAGTCCATTTACGTTCAAAGTTATTATTGAATGTTAAAAACTTAATATTGTCATTTTGTTACTTGTTTTTTAGTTGTCTTGTAACTCCTCTCTTTTGTCATTCCTTTTCTACTAACTTTCTTTGAGGTTGGGTAATTTTCTTTGGTAGAATGTTTTTGATTCATTTTTGTTATTTATTTTTAGTGGTGTCTATTACAGGTTTTTCCTTTGTGGTTACATGAAGCTTATGAAAATATCAGAGCTATAAAAAGTTATTTATAACTTCATACCAACTTCAGTTTTTAAAATTTTTTCTTTCTTTTCTTTTTTTTTTTTTTTGAGATGGTGTTTTGCTCTTGTTGCCCTGGCTGGAGTGCAATGGTGCAACATTGGCTCACTGCAACTTCCGCCTCCTGGTTCAAGTGATTCTCCTATCTTAGCCTCCCGAGTAGCTGGGATTACAGGCACATTCCACCACACCTGGCTAATTTTTATATTTTTAGTAGACACAGGGATTCATCATATTGATGAGGCTGGTCTTAAACTCCTGACCTCAGGTGATCCACCTGCCTCAGCCTCCCATAGTGCTGGGATTACAGGCGTGAACCACTGCACCCATCCCCAACTTAATTTTTATTAAAATAAATGAACCAACAAAAAGCCCTGTAAACATTAACATCATTTGCCCTCCACATTTTGAATTTTTGATGTCAAAATTTACATTTTTATACTGTCTCTAAACAAATTGTTGTAGTTATTATTTTAATAGTTTTTTCTTTATTTTCTTATTAAAGATATAAATGGGTAACACACTAAGATGAAAACAGTTGTATAACAATCACTTTAACATACTTCTAAGTCTGAAGAATTTTCTTTAGCATTTCTTATGAGACATGTGTGGTATTAATAAATTCCATCAGCTTTTGTTTGTCTAGGAAAGTCTTCATATCTACTTCATTTCTAAAGGACAGGTTACAGCAGTTTTTTATTTCAATAGTTTTTATTCAGTACTGTGAATATATTGCCCCTCTCCCTCCTGGCCTGTGAGTTTTCTGCTAAGAAGTCTTCTTCTAGGAGTATTGAATCTCCTTTAATTGTTATTTTTTTTTCTTTTCTCTCACTTCTTGCAGGATTCTCTTTGCCTTTGACCTTTGAGAGTTCATTATAATATATGTTGGGGTATTACTATTTTGATTGAACATAAATGGTGACTTTTGACATTCCAGTACCTGAATGTTTAGATACGTGAAAACTGAACAACTTGCTCCTTGTTTCTGGGTGAAGAATTAAATTAAATCACAGATCAAAAAATTATTTGAAACAAATAAAAATAGACACACAATATACCAAAATCTCTGAGATATGGCCAAAGCAATATTAAGAGGAACATATATAGTGCTAAATGCCTACATGAAGAAGTTAGAAAATTCTCAAATTAATTAATTAATTAATGTCACACATAAAGGAACTAGAAAATCAAAGACAAACTAAACTCAAAGCTATTATAAAAAAGAAATAGTTAAAATCAGAGCAGAACTACATGAAATTTCGACCAAAGAAGCCATACAAATGATAAATAAAACTAAAAGTTAGTTTTTTGAAAGAACAAACAACATTGACAGACTACCAGGTAGATTGAAAAGAAAAAAAAAAAGAGAGAGACAGAGAATCCAGATAAGTAATGAGAAATGACAAAGATGACATTATAAATCATCCTACAGAAATAGAAAAGATTTTTAGACACTACCATAAACACCTCTATATGCACAAAATAGAAAATCCAAATGAAATGGGTAAATTCCTAGGAACACACAACCTGCAATATTGAACCAGGGAAAATTTGAAACACTAAATAGACCAATAATGAGTTATGAAATTGAATTCATAATAAGAAAAGGAAACTACTAGCCAAAAAAACCCCCGAGCCAGAGGGATTCAAAATCAGTTTCTGCCAGATGCATAAAGAAGAGGTGATATTAATCTACAGAAATTTTTCCAAAAATTGACCTGGAAGCATTTCTCCCTGACTCACTTTATGAAACCAGTATCATCCTGATAACAAAATCTGGCAAGGACACAACAAAGAAATAAAACCAAAGACAATAATCTTCTGGTTTTATTTATTTTTAATTGTCTGAACAAATAACTGAAAGTCCTCAAAAAAAAAAAAAAAAGAACAAACACAATCCAGCAGCAGATCAAAATTCATAACAAATGAGGGGGCTTTATTCCTGAGATGCAAGGATGACTCAGTATAAACTACGCAATAAATATGATTTACTAAATAAACAGAATTAATTTAAAAAAACTATATAAAAATCTCAATAGATGCAGAAAAAGCATTTGATAAAATCACATATCACTCCATGACCAAAACCCTACAAAATAGTAGGCATTGAAGTAGTATAACTCAAAATAGTAAGAACCATCTATGAGAAAACCCAATATCAACATCATACTGAGGAGGCAAAAGTTGAAAGCGTTGCCCCTAAAAATTGGAACAAGACTTGGATATTCCCTCTCAGCACTCCTATTCAACATAGTACTGGAAGTCCTAGTCAGAACGATAAGGCAAGAGAAAGAAATAAAGTGCATTTAAATAGCAAAAAAGAAAGCTAAATTATCTCTGTTCACTGAGGATATAATTCTATACATAGAAAATCCTAATAATTGCTCCAAAAGACTCCTAGACTAGATACATGAATTTAGCAAAGTTTCAGGATACAAAATCAATGTACAAAAGTCAGTAGCATTTCTATACACATTTTCAAGGTGAGAACCACATTTTCAAGGTGAGAACATTTTCAAGGTAAGAACCACATCAAGAATGTGATTTCATTTACAAAAGCTACAAAAAAATACCTACCAATACATGTAACCAAGTAGTTGATATAGTTCTATAAGGACAACTACAAAAGAAAGATGTAAGAAATTATAGATGACACAAACAGAAGGAAGACAATTTCATGCTCATAAATTGAAAGACTCAATACCATCAAAATGCATATATTATCCAAAGACATCTACAGATT
This sequence comes from Cacajao melanocephalus, assembly GCA_963573385.1. Classification (NCBI taxonomy): domain Eukaryota; kingdom Metazoa; phylum Chordata; class Mammalia; order Primates; family Pitheciidae; genus Cacajao; species Cacajao melanocephalus. Next base: position 9,459 of record CAUYLG010001028.1, on the reverse strand, counting down.
CAACACAGTTCCTATCAAATTACCAATATAATTTTTACAGAATTAAAAACTAATTATATAATTTATATGAAATGAAAGAAAATCCTAAATAGTCAAGGCATTCTTACACAAAAAGAATAAAGCAAGACACATCACATAACCTAACTTCAAACTTTATTAAAAGGTGTGTTGGCTCATTCTCATGCTGCTATAAAGAATTTTCTGAGACTGGGTAGTTTATAAAGGAAAGAGATTTAATTGATTCACAGTTCTGCAGGGCTGGGGAGGCCTCAGGAAACTTACCATCATGGAGTAAAGGGAAGCAAACATGCCCTTCTTCACATGGTGGCAGGGAGGTGAAGTGCTAAGCAAAAGAGAAAAAGCCCCTTACAAAACCATCAGATCTTGTGAGAACTTAATATCACGAGACCAGCATGGAGGTAACCACCCCCATGATGCCCTTACCTCCCACCAGGTCCCTCCCATGACACATATCCATGTTGGGATTATGAGAATTACAATTCACGATGAGATTTGGGTGGGGACACAGCCAAACCATATCACAAGGCTACAAAGAAACAAAAACAAAAACACCCAGCATGGTACTGTTACAAAAATGGACATATAGACCAATGGAACAGAATAGAGAACCCAGAAACAAAGCCACACACCTGTACTTGATCTCCTAAAAGACTGAAAAAAAAAAAACCAAAAAACCAAAAAAACAAACAAAAAAAAACAAAAAACCACTGGGGATAGGACACCTCATTCAATATGTGATGCTAGGGGTAACTAGCTAGTTTTATGCAGAAAAATTAAGCTGGACCCATATTTTGCCACAAAAGCAAAAATTGACAAACAGCACCTAAATAAAGAGTTTCTGCACAGCAAAATAAACTATCCACACAATCAACACACAACCTACAGAATGCTAGAAATATTTGCAAACTATGCACTTAACAAAGGACTAATGTCCTAAATCCATAAGAATCTTAAACATAACAAGAATTAAAACCGATAGCCCCATCAAAAAGTGGGCAAAGGACATGAGCAGATGTTTCTCAAAAAGAGACATACAAGTAGCTAATAAGTGTATTGAAAAAAAGCTCAACTTCACTCAGCATTGCAGAATATATCCATGTAACAAACTTGTACAAGTATGCCTGAATTTAAAATTTAAAAAATCAATATTATTCATACCAAAGTGTCAATGGCATTCTTCACATAAAAAAAATAGTAAAATGTGTATGCAACCACAGAAACCAAAAAGCAAAAGTGGTTAGAGACAAAAGCTAGAGGAATCACACAACCTGATCTCATATTATACAATAACACTATATGAACTAAAACAGCATGGTGCTAGCATAAGGAAAAGCATGAACAATGGAATAGAATTGGACAGTGTAATAGAATAGGTAACACAGATACCAATCCATGCCTTTACAACTATCTCATTTTCAATAGAGGTGCCAAAACTGTGCATTGTGGAAAAGATAGTCTCTTTAATAAATGGTGCTGGGAAGATTGGATATTCATATACATAATAATAAAACTGGATTTCTCATCTGTTTCCATACATAAACATCAAGTCAAAATGGATGAAAAACTTAAATGTTTAGCCAGGCATGGTGGCCCTCACCTGTAGTGTCAGCTGCTTGGGAGTCTGAGGTGGGAGAATTGCTTGAACCTGGGAGGAGGAGGTTGCAGTGAGCGGAGATTGCACCACCGCACTCCAGCCTGGGCCACAGATCAAGGCTCTACCTAAAAATAAAATAAAAATAAACTTAAATGAAACACCTGAAACTAAGAAACCGCTTAAAGAAAACTTTGGTGAAAGACTTCAGGACATTGATCTGGGCAAAAGTTTTTGGGTGAGGCCTACAAGGACAGACAACAAAATCCCAAGTCAGAAATAGTCAAATAAGATTGCCTAAAGCTTAAAGGTTTCTGCAAAGTAAAGGAAGCTGTCAACAAAGTGAGGAGAAACCTTTAGAATGGTAGAAAATATTTATAAACTATCTATTCCACAAGTGATTAATAACTAGAATATAAAAAGAACTCACACAGCTCAATAATGTAAAAGAAATAATTCAATACATAAAATGTGCAAAAAGCCTAAATAGACATTCTCAGAAGAAGACACACAAATACCTAACAGGTAAATTTAAAAAAGCTCTACATCACTAGTCATCAAGGAAATGCAAATCAAAACAACAATGAGATATTGTCTTACAGAATTTAAAGTGGTTATTATTAGAAAGACAAAAATATGGCAAGTGCTGATGAGAATACCTAAATAGGGAAACATTCATATACTGTTAGTCGAAAGGTAGAGTATAAGAGGAAAGCCATTATGAACAAGAATATGGAGTTTCTGAAAAAACCAAAACCCTAAAAATAGAACTACCAGCAGTAGGATTATCTAATAATAAATTATCTAATAATAATTATATACTGCTCGATATTTATTCAAAAAAAGGATATGAGTATATTAAAGACATATCTGCACTTCCATGTTGATTCCAGCATTATTTACAATAGCTAAGAAATGAGAGTTACCTAAGAATCAGTCAATTGATAAATGGATAAGGAAAGTTTGTAGTTTTCAAAATAGCTAGAAGATTTTTAATGTTCCCAACACAAAATAGATAAACATTTGAGGTGATAGATATTCCAACAACCCTGACTTGAATATTACATTGTATAAAGGTATCAAAATATCACATGCTTTCCAAAAATACGTATAATTTTTATCCATCAATAAAAAAAGAAAAGTATTTACAAAGGATATGAGGTACCATGTGTGTCTTTTGGAATTATGATTCTTGCATGTGTTGCCTGACTTTAGTTAAGTGACCATGCCATTGCTTTAGCTCTGAAAAACATTCAAATCAACATCAATTCACTCACCAGAATTGTTATAGATATTACAATTTACCATAGACATTTGCCTTGCCTGCTAAGTTGACATCTGTATAAACTATGAGCATATTATCTGTATTTAAATTAATGCTTTAGGACAGGGGAAAAGGTTAATATAGAAACAAAAGAGAAAGCCACCTGGTTCCTAATAAAGATCCATATCATTAATAGAATATTTTTATTTATTTATTTATTTGGTGGCTTTTTTGTTTTATCCATATTCCAATGGCATTAATAGGATCTGTTTTATCTGATGAAACTCGGGGCCATTAGAGGATATGATTAATGTGAATACTGCAGATTGGCCTCATCTTGCCACCTGAAACCCTTCTGATAATAGTTTTCAACTAAGGACATACTGGACAAAGTGCAAGTAAGGATTAACATAGCAGGGTCGATGTTTTGAAGAGTTTACTTATAGGGCTGTACTTTGGCTGTAATCTGTGAACCTTAGTGCCAGAAGTTTCCTTATATTGATAAGTTTGCTTTGCCTTCCTAGAACACTAAAAACTTATTTTACTTTTTGGAGTCTGAAATTTTGGTTATTGTGGCTGGCATAGAATGCCTTCATGACTGGCCTTTATTCAAATTTGAGGGCATTGAATCTCTGATGGACTTCCCGGGGCAGAAACATTGCACATATATTACTGCATTTTTGTTGCTGGAGAAAAATCACACTCAAATATGGCCCCTTAGAGGAGAAAAATAAACATATAGACTCTGGACACATTTAGACTCCAAATTTCTCTCTTGATGACAATTGTAATGAATTGTTTCATGAATACTACTGCCTCTGATTCCTCTGAGTCATTCTAGTGAAACAGAAAGTGTGGGGATTGGTTATGAGACCTCTGACATATAAACAAATATAAGGATAATCTCAGATTTTCCACTGGAAACTATATGAGCAAAACAAAAAATTTTAAAAAACTACAACAAAAATTACTTATGCATAACATTGACTATATAAAATTAGCCTTTGAAAATGAAGCAAAATGGACAAAAGGGCTCTCCATGACTTTTTTCTGCCATGGACACATCAACAAAATTAAGAAATTGGTTGAACCAACCTTATAGTGGTTTTGGAAATAAGTCAAAGCTTTACACAATCCAAGTAAACACGCAATCTAGAAAAATCCACATTCAAAACACCAGGAATTTTTGTTTAGTTTGTATTTGCTCTTCTTCCCACAGTCCACAGCAAGGTGTGGTCTTAGTCTGGAGCAATCAGCCTCTCAGAGCTTAATTCTCTCCCTCAAACGTGAGGTGGCAGAGTAGACATTTGCAATGCAACCATCTAAAGGCCTGAGGAAATGTTGGAGTAATATTCCAGAAAATTTAGACATTAAAAAGCAGCCATATATATGAAGAAATGTATTAATAGAAAGCCACAGACACTCCCAGGCAAGATGCACACCCAGAAGATACCAGAGAAAAACTTAAGCTTTCATAATTGGTGATTCCTGACTCAGAGAAAGCCCAGATAATCAGAGAAAGACTATGCAAGCACTGAAACAATCTGCAAAGACATGAAGATGAAATGTTTCTCAATGGAACAATTTTGAGCAAAAATATAAGTCACAGAGCGAAAATGAATTCCCAGCTTACTCAAAGGAAGAAAATAAATTTTCAGAAACTATTTTTGAGGAAGCAGAGCCATTGAGCTTTGTAGACAAAAACTTTAAAACAATTGTCTAGGCTATTCTCAAAAGGCTAAATGGAGAAAATGAACAGAAGCTAAAGGAAACTGGTGAAACAACATATGAATAAAATGAAAATACAAACAGAGATAGAAGCTACAAAAAGAAACTAAAAAAATTTGGATACTAAAAAGTACAATTTAAATGAAAAATTCACTAGAGGAGTTCAACAGAAGATTCAAGTAGAGAGAAGAAAAAAATGATCAAACTCTGAATGACAATTGAAGTGATTTTTATAATAAAATAGTATTTCTTTCTAATGAACAGAAAAAAAGAAAGCATGAAGATAACTGAATAAGAACAAAGAGATTTGTAGGACACTGTTAAGGAGACCAACATATACTTTATGAAGTCTCCAGAAGCAGAAGAAAGAAAAAGTAAGACAGAGATTTATTAAAGAAATAGTGAACAAACCTTCAGAAATTTTATGAAACATAGGAATCTACAAATTCAAGAATCTCAATAAATGAAAGTCGGATAAATCTAAAGAGGCTCTGACCAAAACACATTACAATCAAACTGTTAAAAGCCCAAGACAAAAGAGAACTTGAAAATGGCAAAAGAGAAGTGATTCATCACATACTATAGATATTTAATAAAATTATGAACTAATTTATCAGAAGAGACTTTGAAAGGCAGATAGTGAGATGATATATTTAAGATGGTGAAAGACGATGGTAAAGACATGGAATCAACTGAGGTTTCCATCAATGCTAGACTGGATTAAAAAATATAATACATACATACCATAAAATGCTATACAACCATAAAAATGATTAACATTATATCATTTGCAGCAACATGGATGCAGCTGGCAGCCATTATTCTAAGCAAATTAAAACATGAACAGAAAACCAAATACTACATCTTCTTACTTATAAGTAGGAGCTAAACATTGACTACTCAGGGACATAAAGACAGCAACAATAGACACGTAGGACTACTAGAGAAAAGTGAGAAGAAAAGGGGCAAAGGATGTAAAACTAACTATTGCATACTATGCTCACTATCTGGGTGATACGATTATTTGTACCCTAAACCTCAGCATCACACAATACACCCATGTAACAAACCTGAGCATGTACCCCTTGAATCTAAAATAACAGTTGAAATTATACAAAAAAAAGTCAGTTCTCCTCAAATATATCTTTCTTAAAAATTTTTTCATAGTCAGAATAGTGAAACTCATTTTCTCAACAAAAATGTCCACATCCTATTTCCTATAATCTGTGAATATATTTCCTTGCATGTCAAAAAAATTTTGCAGATAGATTACGTATCTTGACATAGGATTAAATATTTCAGATTATGCAGATGGACCCAACGTAATCACAAGTGTTCTTATATATGTAAAAGAGAGGTAGAAGAGCCAGTCATTCTGTCTGCATTCACTGGCTTTGAAGACGGAGGAAAAGGCCATTGAGCAAAGAAGGCGTGCAGCCTCTAGTTTCTGGGCAAGACAATGAAACACAGTATATGTCCCCTAGTGCCCCTAGAAGTAATGCAATCATAATGACATCTTGATTTTAGTCCAGGGAGATATCACAGACTTCTGACCTCTAAGACTATAGGATAATAAATTTGTGTGTTTTATGCCACTAAGTTTGGATAACTTATTATAGCAGTATACAAAAACCAATATAAGATTTAACCCAATTTATATCAACAACCCAGTATTATCTTGTGTAATTATAGATAAGTTGACTCTAAAACACATATAAAAAGAAAAACGTACTTAAAAGTTTACTCTAAAATGTATATAAAAAGAAAACAGCATTAGGATAGCCATACAAAGTTTGAGAAGAAAAGTTAAAGTTGGAGAATCATAATAATTATTTAAGACTTATTATAAACCTACAATAATCAAAATTGTATGTGGCATTTGTGAAGAGATAGACACATGTATCAATAAAACAGAAAAATACCCAGAACGAAACCCACACAAATATGTTAAACTGAGTTTCTACAGAAGTGCAAAGATATAGAGGAAAGATAGCCTTTTGAACAAATGATTTTGTATCAACAGGACATCTATATGCAAAACAAAAAATGAACTTTATATTTCATACCTTACACAAATATAAACTTATAATGGATCACAGATCAAATATAAGATGTAAAACTCTAGCATTTATTAGAAAACATACATGAAATTATCTATGACTTAGAAATGACCCTGCAATCACAGTAAAATGGACTTCATCAAAATTTTTAATAATCACCATTCTTACTTCTGTGAGATGTGGTTTTGATTTACATTTCTTTAATAGTCAGTGATGTTGAGCTTTTCTTCATATGATTGTTGGCCACATGTATGTTTTGTGTGTGTGTGTGTGTGTGTGTGTGTGTGTGAAGTGTCTGCTCATGTCCTTTCCTCAATTTTTATGCAGTTATTTGTTTTTTTCTTGTAAATTTGTTAAAGTTTCTTACAGATGCTAGATATTAGACCTTTGTCAGACACACGGTTTGCAAAATTTTTCTCCCATTCTTTAGGCTGTCTGTTGACAGTTTATTTTACTGTGCAGATGCTCTTTAGTTAAATTAGATTCTGTGTTAATTTTTACTTTTGTTGCAATTGTTTTTAGCATCTTCATCATGAAATATTTGCCCCTCCCTCTGTCCTGAATGGTATTGCCTAGGTTGTCTTCCAGGGTTTTTATATTTTCTGGTTTTACATTTTTGTTTTTAATCCATCTTGAATTAACTTTTTTATCTTGTGTAAGAAAAAGGGCCAGTTTTAATCTTCTGCATATAGCTAGTTAATTATCTCAACATCATTTGTTGAATACGGAATCCTTTCTCTATTGCTTGTTTTTGTTGACTTTGTTAAAGATCAGATACTTGTATGTGTGCTGTCTTTTTTCTGGGTTTTCTATTCTGTTCCATTGGTCTTCGTGTCTGTTTCTGTACCAGTACCATGCTGTTTTGGTTACTGTAGCCCTGTAGTATATTTTGAAGTAAGGTATCATGATTCCTCCACCTCTTTTCTTTTGCTTATAATTATCTTTACTATTCAGGCTCTCTTGCAGTTTCATACGAATTTTTAAATAGTGGTTTTTTTTTTTCTAGTTTTGTGAAGAATGTAATTAGTAGTTTGATAGGAATAGCATTAAATTTATAAATTGCTTTGGGCAGTATGGTCATTTTAACCATACTGATTTTTCCTGTCCAAGGTCATGGCACATTTTTCCATCTGTTTTTGTCATCTCTGATTTATTTGAGCAGTGTTTTGCAGTTATTCTTGTAGAGATCGCTGATCTTCCTGGTTAGTTATATTTCTAGGCGTTTTATTCTTTTTGTGGCAATTGTGAATGGAATTGCATTCTCGATTTGGTACTCAACCTGACTCTTGTTGTTGTATAGAAATGCTACTGATTTCTGTACATAGATTTTGCATCTGGAGACTTTACTGAAGTTCTACATCAGCTTAAGGAGCTTTTCAGCCAAGACTATGGGGTTTTCCATATATAGGATCATGTCATCTGCAAACAGAAATAGTTTGACTTCTCTTACTTTTTGGATGCTCTTTCTTTCTTTCTTTATATATCTAATGTATATACGATTTTATATGATTTCTTTATATATGATTTTATACATATGCCTGTATATAATAAAATTGTATATTATTTTAACATGACTTTTATTGTTTTATTTTATTTTTAGTTGATGTTATAATTTTAAATATTCTTGGGATACAAAATGATATTTTGATATGTGTATACAAGGCATAATAGTCAAATCAGCATAACTAGCATACTCATCACCACATTTATCGTTTCTTTGTGTTCTGAACATTCAAAATCCCCTCTTTTAGCTTTTTAAAAACATAAACTATAGTTAACTACATTCATTCTACAATGCTCATGCTTTAGTTATTTTAATAAAGTGCAATTTTGAACATGATTATGAGAATTCCACAAGAATAAAATGTTAAGTTGGAGATTATAGGCAACATGTTATGTATTAAAATAATCTAAATTAATTAAAACATTTTAAAAATGAATAAAGTCATAATTGTAATGAAATAATTCTAAAGTACCTCTACTCATATTTAATGATTTTGACACCTTGACATTTAATCAGGCAGTCGGTTCCTATTGCTTTTGAAGGCTTAGTCTATGACTACTCTCACTTGTACGATACCTAATGAAATATTGGTAATGACTTTATTATTATTCTATTTATATCATTTCATATCAAGTACATTCTAGTCTCTTTACATGTTAGTGTTTTCTACTGAGAAAATATTTGTTAGAAATGTATTCTGTATAGATTTGTATATTTATTGCCCTAGTCTTCATTTCATCTTCTTTTGTATTTATGCAGAATAAGTTTTATTTTCAATTTTTTTGTTTCTAAAAATACTTATTTTTTCTTTTTCTCTTTTTATTTTTCATCCATCTTGGCAGAAATTTGTCAAGTTATCTTTTAAAATGGAATATACTTGGATTAAGTTATATTCTCTATTATATATTATTTTCCTGTTTTATAAATTTATTTTTTTATTTTTTTTTTTGAAAGAAAGAAAAAGGAAAGAAAGTGAGAGTGAAAGAAAGAAAAAAAAGAATGTACGAGAGAAAGAAAGAGGAAGAGAAAGAGGGAGAGAGAACGGGATTCTTGTTCTATTGCCCAGGCTAGAATGCAGTCTAAAGATGGGTATTAAAAACCTCTATTATGCCAATAATTGTGCTTAACAATGGAGACAGGAAGGAATAAGAGATGAAAATAACAAACAAGCAGCCAAACAATATTTTATTTAAACCTGTGAAATGCTATGCAATTGCTGAGGAGTGATTTATTTCCAATTATGCGGTCACTTTTAAAACAGGTGTAATATGATACTGAGAAAAATGTATGT
>CAUYLG010001025.1:0-55519 GCA_963573385.1 Cacajao melanocephalus | reverse complement strand
CACTCCAGCCTGGGCAACAAGAGTGAAACTCCATCTCAATAATAATAATAATAATAATGGTTACATTCAGATGATGAGTATTCCAGGTTGATTTTCTTCTCTATTTTGATTTAAATGATTTTTTTTTTTTGAGACAGAGTCTCGCTTTGTCGCCAGGCTGGAGTGCAGTGGCACAATCTGGGCTCACTGCAACCTCCACCTCCCGGATTCAAGCGATTCTCCTGCCTCAGCTTCCCAAGTAACTGGGACTACAGGCGTGCGCCACTACACCCAGCTAATTTTTGTATTTTTAGTAGAGATGGGGTTTCACCATGTTGGCCAGGTTGGTCTTGATCTCTTGACCTTCTGATCTGCTCACCTTGGCCTCCCAAAATGCTGGATTACAGGTTTGAGCCACCATGCCCAGCCGAATTAAATGATTTTTTAACAATACAAATGGTTAAATTTTTCAGATTTCTTTTTTTTTTTTGAGATAGGATCTCACTCTGTCACCCAGGCTAGAGGCTACAGTGATTATAATTCACTGCAGACTCCAATCCTGGGCTCAAGTGGATCCTCCTTACCTCAGTCTCCTAAGTAGCTGGGACTACAGGCACTTGCCCCTGCACTCAGCTAATTTTTCTAAGTTTTGTGGAGATGAGGTCTGGCTCTGTTGCACCAGCTGGTTTTCAACTCCTGGCCTCAAGAGATCCTCCTACCTTGGCCTCCCAAAGTACTGAAATAGGAGACATGAACTGCCATACCTGGCCCCAGCAGTATTAATTTTATTTTATTTTATTTATGAGACGGAGTCTTGCTTTATTGCCCAGGCTGGAGTGCAGTGGTGTGATCTTGGCTCACTGCAACCTCCACCTTCCAGGTTCAAGCAATTCTCTGCCTCAGCCTCCCAAGTAGCTGGGATTATAGGAATGGGCCACCATGCCTGGCTAATTTTTGTATTTTTAGTAGAGATGGGGGTTTCACCTTCTAGGCCAGGCTGGTCTTGAACTCCTGACCTCATGATCTGCCTGCCTTGGCCTCCCAAAGTGCTGGGATTACAGGTGTGAGCCGCCTTGCCTGGCCCCTTAGTTTTATTTATTCTTATTATTTTTTGAGACTGGAGTCTCGCTGTGTCACCCAGGCTGGAATGCAGTGGTGCCGTCTTGGCTCACTACAACCTCTGCCTCCCAGATTCAAGTGATTCTCCTGCCTTAGCCTCCTGAGTAGCTGGGATTATAGGCATGCACCACCATGCCCAGCTAATTTTTGTATTTTTAGTAGAGATGGGGTTTCACCATGTTGGCCAGGCTGGTCTTGATCTCCTGACCTTGTGATCTGCCCATCTCAGCCTCCCAAAGTGCTGGGATTATAGGCATGAGCCACCACGCCCAGCCTATTTTTTTTTTTTTTTGAGACGGGGTCTCACTCTATTACCCAGGCTGGAGTGCAGTGGCGCCATCTTGACTCACTGCAATCTCCATCTCACAGGTTCAAGCGATTCTCCTACCTCAGCTTCCTGGGTAGGTGGGACTGCAGGTGCCCACCACCACGAAGGGCAAATTTTTGTATTTTTTGTAGAGAGGGGGGTTTCACTGTGTTGACCAGGCTGGTCTTGAACTCTTGACCTCAGATGATCCGCCCGCCTCAGCCTCCCAAAGTACTGGGATTGCAGGTGTGAGCTAAACCAGCCATTTTTTATTTATTTATTTATCTTTTTTTGGAGATAGAGTCTTGCTCTCTGTCACCCAAGCTGGAGTGCAGTGATGCAATTTCAGCTCACTGCAACCTCTGCCTCCCAGGTTCAAGCGATTCTTGTGCCTCAGCCTTCCTCATAGCTGGAACTATATGCACACACCACCATGCCCGGCTAATTTTTTTGAATTTTAGTAGAGACAGGGTTTCACTGTGTTGCCCAGGCTGGTCTTGAACTTCTGAGCTCAGGCAATCTGCTCACCTTGGCCTCCCAAAGTGCTAGGATTACAGGCATGAGCCACTACGCCCAGCTCATTTTTAAAAAATTTTTAAGAAAGAGTCTTGCTCTGTCACTCAGGCCAGAGTACAGTGTCATGATCATAGCTCACTGCAGTCATGTACTCCTGGGTTCAAGCCATCCTTCTGCCTCAGCCTCCCAAAGTGCTGGGATTATAGGTGGAAGCCACCATGACTGGCCCAAATTTTTAAATTAAATAATAATCATCATAACAATACAAATCTCCACTGGCTTCTTTCTCCTTTCACATCACAAGCCTCAGGCCTATGGCCTCTTTTCCTCTCTACTGGAGTTCAGCACCTTCTCAGCTGCTCTATTCTCTTTTCTCCTTGCCAAATCAGCCTGCGGCATAGGGCCAAGGACATGCCACCTTTTGCCATACATCTCAAGGCTTGGTGCTTTAGAGAAGGGAAGTAGAAGTCTGAGGCTTCTCCCACAGTGCCTTTTTTCTTTCTTTCTTTTTTCTTTTTTTGAGACGGAGTCTTGCTCTGTTGCCCAGGCTGGAGTACAATGGCACCATCTCGGCTCATTGCAATCTCTGCCTCCTGGGTTCAAGCTATTCTTCTGCCTCAGCCTCCCAGGTAGCTGGGACTACAGGCATGGGTCACCATGCCTGGCTAATTTTTTTGTATTTTTAGTAGAGGTAGGGTTTCACCATGCTGACTAAGCTGGTCTCAAACTTCTGACCTCAAGTAATCCACCCACCTTGACCACCCAAAGTGTTGGGATTACAGATGTGAGCCACCGCGCCTGGCCTAGAGTGACTTTTGGAATGAGTTTCTGGGCTGGGCATGGTGGTTCAAGCCTGTAATCCCACCAGCACTTTGGGAGGCCAAGGCGGGTGGATCATTGGAGTTCAGGAGTTCGAGACACCCTGTCTCTACTAAAAATACAAAAAATTAGCCGCGTATGGTGGTGGGCGTCTGTAATCCTGGCTACTCGGAAGGCTGAGGCAGGAGAATCACTTGAGCCTTGGAGGCGGAAGTTGCAGTGAGCAGAGATTGCACCATTGCACTCCAGTCTGGGCAATAAGAGCGAAACTTCGTCTCAAAAAAAAAAAAAAAAAAGAGTTGCTTTCTGCGCAGTAGTAGTAGAATTTGAGTGAGACCCTCTTCCCCATACTGAAGACATCCATGTCCCAGCTAGTCAGGATCTATCACACTGTATGGCTAGCCCAGAGAAGGAAAGGATTCAGAGAAAATTGAGCAATCCTCCATGGGGTCAGACTTTTGACTAAGGCCGAAGAGGGAGGGAGTAGGCTGGAGAACGTCCTGTCTTCCAGCTGGTGTGATTATCTTTACATCCCCACCATTCTCTACTCTCCTTACTCCCACCCCAGACTAAGGCCGCTCTTTACTGGTGTTCTTTCATCAATGTTGATCATGCTGTGTGCAAGACAGTGTGCTAGATACTGAGAAAGATGAGGGGGATGAGACATGGCCCTGACATGGCCTGCTAGAGGAGGCAGATACATATACAGGTAATTATGATACACTGCCTTACTTGCAATGAAGGAGATACACACACAAGTTATCCCTTTTCAGGGACCTCCTGTCTAGTTTGCTCCCCAAAAAACTTACACTCTCTCCCTCTCAAACTTCTGTCATCCCCCATCATAGCATATGTAATTAGTCATCAAGTTTCATCAATATAAAATAAAATAAGGCCAAACATGGTGGCTCATGCCTGTAACTCAAGCACTTTGGGAGGCCGAGGCAGGCAGATCACTTGAGCCCAGGGGTTGGAGACCAGCCTGGGCAACATGGTGATACCCTGTCTCTAATAAAAATATAAAAATTAGCTGTGTGTGGTGGCGCATGCCTGTAGTCCCAGCTACTCAAGAGGCTGAGGCAGGAGGTTCACTGAACTGGAAGGTGGAGGTTGCAGTGAGCTGAGATGGTACTTCTGCACTCCAGCCTGGGCAACAGTGAGTGAGACTTTCTTTAAAAAATAAAAAATAAAAAGAAAGCCCCATCAATTTTATTCCACAAATATCTTTCAGACCCATCTCTTCCACTTGCTCCATACACTCAGTCACTGCTTTAGTTATGCACAAGCCCAACCCCCTCATTGCTTACTTGCATTGCTACTTTATGCATTTAACAGATTTCTGGCCAGGTGCAGTGGCTCATGCCTGTAATGCCAGCACTCTGGGAGGCCGAGGTGGGCGGATCGTGAGGTCAGGAGATGGAGACCATCCTGGCCAACATGGTGAAACCCTGTCTCTACTAAAAATACAAAAAAATTAGCTGGGCATGTTGGTGTACGCCTGTAGTCCCAGCTACTCTGGAGGAGAATTGCTTGAACCCAGGAGGCGGAGATTGCAGTGAGCCAAGATTGCGCCACTGCACTACAGCCTGGGTGACAGTGCAAGACTTTGTCTCAAAAAAAAAAAAAAAGGAAAGAAAGGAAAAAACAGGCCGCGCATGGTGACTCACGCCTGTAATCCAAGCACTTTGGAGGCCAAGGAGGGCAGATCACCTGAGGTCGGGAGTTCAAGACCAGCCTGATCAACATGGTGAAACCCCATCTTAAAAAAAATAAAATAAAATAAAATAAAAAGAAAGGAAAAAACAGATTCCTTGTCTCTAGGTTGGACTTCTTCAAAATAGGCACCACATTGTGGCCTCAGGGACTGAACACCTGAGCACAGACCTCATCGTATTATGTAAATGAAATCAAGACCAGGCACAGTGGCTCACACCTGTAATCCCAGCACTTTGCGAGGCTGAAGCGGGCAGATCACTTCAAGTCAGGAGTTCAAGATCAGCCTAGCCACATGGTGAAAAAATTAGCTGGGCCTGGTGGCAGGCGCCTATAATCCCAGCTACTGGGGAGGCTGAGGCAGGAGAATCACTTGAACCCAGGAGGTGAAGGTTGCAGTGAGCTGAGATTGAGCCACTGCATTACACCCTGGGGAGTAAAGCCAGACTCTGTCTCAAAAAATATATATTTCCAGGCTCTACCTGTCACCTAGAGGTGTAAGTAGAGCTCTTAGTCATGCCCACTCAACTACTTATCAGTCACAAAACAGGCCAAGTACCTTCCTCTGTGACACTGCACTGATACACACACAGGTGTGCCATTCTGGATGCCCTTCTCCCATAGTTCAGGAACTCACCTATCAGAAGTCTTAGATCAAGCTTCAATTCTGGAATCCTTTCCAAAAACATCCCTTTTCTCTTTGAATTGGCCACATTACTCCAGGAGTCCCCATTGCAACCTCTACTGTCTTCTAACATGCAGCTGTCAACACTTCGTTGCACTTACTAGTCTGTACATTTATAGGCACAGTGGAGGCCAGGCATAGTGGCTCATGCTTGTAATCCCAGCACTTAGGGAGGCTGAGACGGGCAGATCACCTGAGGATAGGAGTTTGAGACCAGCCTGGCCAACATGGCGAAACCCCATCTCTACTAAAAATACGAAAATTAACTGGGCATGGTGGGTGCCTGTAATCTCAGCTACTCTGGAGACTGAGGCAGGAGAATCACTTGAACCCAGGAGGTGGAGGTTGCAGTGAGCCAAGATTGCACCACTGCACTGCAGCCTGGGTGACAGAGCTAGAGTCCCAACTCAAAAAATAAATAAAATAAAATAAACTAAAAATAAAAAACACACAGTGGCTGGGTACGGTGGCTCACGCCTGTAATCCTAGCACTTTGGGAGGCCGAGGCAGGCAGGTCATCTGAGGTCAGAGGTTCGAGACCAGGCTGGCCAACATGATGAAATCCCATCTCTACTAAAAATACAAAAGTTAGTTGTGCATGGTGTGCACACCTGTAATCCCAGCTACTATGGAGGCTGAGGCAGGAGAATCGCTTGAACCCAGGAGTTGGAGGTTGCAGTGAGCCCAGATTGCATCACTGCACTCCAGCCTGGGTGACAGAGCAAGACTTGGTCTCAAAAAAAAAAAAACCCACAGTGGAGTGAAGCAAATCTGGCTGGTGGAGCCACAGGTCAAGGTTCACATCCAGGCTTATACATATATATTTTATATATATATATATAGACACACATATTTATACATATATACAATATTTATACATATATTTACAAATATTTACAAATATACATATATATACAAATATTTACACATATATATATTTATCTTTTTTTTTGAGACAAAGTCTTGCTCTGTCGCCCAGGCTGGAGTACAGTGGTGCGATTTCAGCTCACTGCAACCACACCACCCAGGTTCAAACAGTTCTGCCTCAGCCTCCTGAGTAGCTGGGATTGCAGGCGCCTGTCACCATGCCTGGCTGATTTTTGTATTTTAGTACAGACAGCATTTCCCCACGTTGGCCAGGCTGTTCTCAAAACTCCTGACCTCAGGTCATCAGCTCCCCTCGGTCTCCCAAAGTGTTGGGATTACAGGCATGAGCCACTGTGCCTGGCCTATTTATTTATTTTTATAATTTTTTTTTTGAGGCAGAGTTTTGCTCTTGTTGCCCAGGCTGGAGTGCAGTGGCGCAATCTCAGCTCACTGCAACCTCTGCCTCCTAGGTTGAAGTGATTCTCGTGCCTCAGCCTCCCAAGTAGCTGGGATTTTTTTTTTTTTTTTTTTTTTGTATTTTTAATGGAGACAGGGTTTCTCCATCAGGCTAGTATAGAACCCCTGACCTCAGGTGATCTGCCAGCCTGGGCCTCCCAAAGCACTGAGATTACAGGCATGAGCCACCATGCCAAGCCTCAGCTTCTATTTATTTATTTATGACAGAGTCTTGCTCTTTCACCAGGCTAGAGGGCAGTGGCACGATCTCGGCTCACTGCAACCTCTGTCTCCTGGGTTCAAGCGATTCCCCTGCCTCAGTCTCCTGAGTAGCTGGGACTACAGGCGCACGCCACCACGAGTGGCTAATTTTTTGTATTTTAGTAGAGACGGGGTTTCACCATGGGCAGAATGGTCTCAATCTCCTGACCTCGTGATCCACCCGCCTTGGCCTCCCAAAGTGCTGGGATTATAGGCGTGGGCCACTGCGCCCAGCCTATTTATTTATTTTTGAGACAGTGTATCACTCTGTCGCCCAGGCTGGTGTGCCCTGGCTCGATCATGGGTATTTTTTACAGAGAAGAGGTTCTGCCATGTCGCCCAGCCTGGTCTTGAACTCCTGGGCTCAAGCATTCTGCCTGTCTCAGCCTCCCAAAGTGCTAGGTTTACAAACATGAACCACTGAGCCCAGCTGTGTTTTTAATTTATTAAAAAAAAAATTTTTTTTTTTTTAGCTGGGCATGGTGGTGCACACCTGTTAAGTCCCAAGCCACTCCAGAGGCTGAAGCAGGAGGGTCTCTTGAGTGTGGGAGGCAGAGGTTGCAGTGAGCCCAGATTGCGCCACTGTACTTTAGTGTGGGTGACAGAGCTTCTGTTTCAAAAAAACAAAAACAAAAACAAAAAGAAATAGTTTGTTTTTGTTTTTGAGATAAGGTCTCACTGTGTCACTCAGCCTGGAATGCAGTCAGCCATGGGATCTCAGCTCATTGCAGCCTCCACCTCCTGGGCTCAAGCAACCTTCTTACCTCAGCCTACCCAAGTAGCTGGGGCCATGGGTGCCTGTCACCACACCTGGGTAAATTTTTTATTTTTTATTTTTGTAGAGACGAGGTCTCACTGTGTTGCCTAGGCTGGTTTCGAACTCCTGGGCTGAGGGGATTCTCCTGTCTCAGTTTCCCAAAGTGCTGGGATTACAGGCATAAGTGACCTTGCCCAGCCTTAAAACATTTTTTTGAGACAGAGTCTTACTGTGTCATCCAAACTGGAATACTGTGGCCAAGTATGGCGCATTGGAGCCTCGACCTCCTGGGCTCAAGTGATCTTCCTGTCTCAGCTTCCCAAGTAGCTGGGACTACAAGCGGAGACCACCACACCCAGCTAATTTTTAAAACTTTTTCTAGAGATGAGGTCCCAATATGTTGTCCAGGCTGGCATCAAACTCCTGGACTCGTGATCCTCCTGCCTTGGCCTCCCAAGGTGCGGAGATTACAGGTATGAGCCACCACGAGTGCCCAGCCAAATGTTTTTTTTTTTTGTAGAGATTGGGGTCTGTGCTCAGCCTACATTTTTGTATTGAATTGTTTGACTTAGTGTTACAGCTCTTTTAGAATTTGTCTAGCAGGCTTTCCGGTTTTTACCGGAAAGCCCCTCACACACACAAAGAATTGAATTTTTTGACTTGAAGCTTGTTAAATGTGTTAGATATTAATTATTTGTTTAAAATATGACAAATATTTTCTCCGTATGGATTGTCTTTTTAAAAATTCTACACATACTGCAGGTGTTTTTGTTTGTTTTGTTTTTGTTTGTTTTTTTTGACACAGAGTTTTCTTCTTGTTGCTCGCCACCACGCCTGGCTAAGTTTTGTATTTTTAGTAGAGATGGGGTTTCACCATGTTGACCAGGCTGGTCTGGAACTCCTTACTTCAAGTGATCTGCCTGCCTCAGCCTCCCAAAGTGCTGGGATTATAGGTGTGAGCCGATGGAGTTTTGCTCTTGTTGCCTAGGCTGGAGTGCAATGGTTCGATCTTGGTCACTGTAATCTCTGCCTCCCAGGTTCAAATGATTCTCCTGCCTCAGCCTCCTAAGTAAGTAGCTGGGATTACAGGCATGCGCCACCACGCCCTGCTAATTTTGTATTTTTAGTAGAGACAGCATTTCTCCATGTTGGTCAGGCTGGTCTCGAATTCCCGACCTCAGTTGATTCGCTGGTCTCGGCCTCCCAAAGTGTTGGGATTACAGGGTGGGCCACCACTGTGCCCGGCTCATTTTGTTTTTTGAGATTAAAAGATATCAGCTTTGTTCCTTCTCATTTGGATGGAGAATGAAAAAAAAAAATATCAGCTTTGGTCAGGCACGGTGGCTCACGCCTGTAATCCAAGCACTTTGAAGGCCAAAGTGGGCAGATCACCTGAGGTCGAGAGTTCAAGACCAGCCTGACCAACATGGTGAAACCCTGTCTTTAAAAAAAAAAAAAAGATATCAGCTTTAGTGAGGTTTATTTTTAAAGCTGGGGTTTCACCATATTGGCCAGGCTGGTCTTAAACTCCTGACCTCAGGTGATCCACCCACCTTGGCCTCCCAAAATGCTGGGATTACAGGCGTGAGCCACCATACCCAGCCAAGGTTTAATTTTTACACAATAAAATGCCTTGATTTAAAACGTACATTTTGATGAGTTTAGGCAAATGTCTATATTATCGCAATGATCAAGATATATAGCATTATCCTAAAAAGTTCCTTTGTGCCCCATCCTCCCAGACAGTCCCTGGTAACCACTCTCCCTCCACACATATCTTAGTCCCAGGCAGTCACTGTCCTGCTTTCTTTCATTCTAGATTAGATTTGTTTTTTTCTAGAGTTTTACAGAATGGAGGCTGAAGCAACTCCATCTTGGATGCTAATCTACTATGTTGACTTCGGAATAACCCCAGCTCCAGGAATGCCTCTAAAATTTCTATTTTATCTACAGATCTTTCGGTAAGAGCATGTACTTATCATAAATCCTGCCCTTAGGTCAAGACCACCTTGACCATGAATTCTGCCCTTAGGCAGATTCACAGAAATTCTTGCCTTTCCCTTAGAGGTGGACTTCAATTGTCCTACACATTCCTTCCCTATGGTATATAAATTCTGGATCAGGAGATTCATGGCACAGGGATACACTGTCTTGTCTCACCACCACCAGACATACAAACATGGCTTCTGTTCATAAGTCCCTATTAAATGATTCTTTTTTGAGATGGTCTTGCTGTGTTGCCCAGGCTGGAGTGCAGTGGTGCAGTCATGACTCATTGCAGCCTCAAGGTCCCAGACTCAAGTGATTCTCCTGCCTCAGCCTCCCCACTAGCTGGGACTACAAGCAGGCAACACCACGCCCAGCTAATTTTTTTTTTTTTTTCGGAGACAGAGTTTCACTCTTGTTGCCTAAGCTGGAGTCCAATGGCATGATCTCGGCTCACCGCAACCTCCACCTCTGAGGTTCAAGCAATTCTTCTGCCTCAGCCTCATAAGTAGCTGGGATTACAGGCATGCACCATGAAGCCCAGTTAATTTTTTTTTTTTTTTGAGACAGAGTCTCACTCTGTCGCCAGGTGCCAGGCTGGAGTGCAGTGGCACAATCTCGGCTCACTGCAACCTCCGCCTCCCAGGTTCAAGCAATTCTGCCTCAGCCTCCCAAGTAGCTGGGACTATAGGCGCACACCACCATGCCCAGCTAATTTTTGTATTTTTAGTAGAGACGGGGTTTCACCATGTTGGCCAGTATGGTCTCAATCTCTTGACCTCATGATCCACCCGCCTTGGCCTCCCAAAGTGCTGGGATTACAGGCATGAGCCACCATGCCTGGCCTTATTTTATTTTTTATTGTAGAGATGGAGTCTCGCTATGTTGACCAGGTAGGTCTTTAACTACTGGCTTCAAGCAATCCTCCTGCCTCAGCCTCCCAAACTGCTGGAATACTTGACTTGCAGGTGTGAGCCACTGCACCTGGTCTGGTGTATCACTTCTAACTTTTGCGTAGTATTCCCTTCAGGATGGAGAACTCGCTTCTTTATTTTCATTTTTTAATTTATTATTTATTTTTTATTAAAAATTCAGTCCCTGTAGAGACTGCCAAAAATTGCCAATGCCGACTATATTTCAAGTCGTCATAGCGGGGTATTGGGTAAAGTTTTCCATTAGCAATAATCGCACCTCGGATAAACCTCATTGGCTACGATACTGCTACTATGCAAAGCTGAGAACTAGCTTCTTGAACCAGAAAGCTGCCATGAATATCCTCAGGCATGTTCTCTTACAGTTCTGTGCAATACTTTCTCATGGTGATGATTCTAAAATAAAAGTATGGTCATTTCACCTCCCTGCTCCACATCCTTCAATAACTCTTAATTCTTTTTCCTTCTTCTAAGTTTCTGTGGACTTTCTGAGAACAAAGATCAGAACTTGAGTGCAGTGGCAGGACTTCAGCTTACTGCAACCTCAATCTCCTGAAGCTCAGGAGACTCTCCCATCTCAGCCTCCCAAGTAGCTGGGACTACAGGTAAACACCATTACACATGGCTAATTGTGTATGTGTGTGTGTGTGTGTGTGTGTATTTTTACTAGAGGAGGGGTTTCACAAAGCCTTCCAGAGGCCAGTGCTGGTCTGGAACTCCTGGACTCAAGCAATCCACCTGCCTCAGCCTTCCAAAGTCCTGAGATTACAGGCATGAGCCACCATGCCCAGCTTCTTTTGTTTTTTCTTAAGACAGGGTCTCATCGGGTGCAGTGGTTCACGCCTGTAATCCCAGCACTTTGGGAGGCTGAGGTTGGTGGATCACCTGGAGCTTAGGAGTTCAAGACCAGCCTGGATAACATGGCGAAATCCAGTCTCTACCAAAAATCCAAAAAAATTAGCTGGATGTGGTAGTGTGTGCCTGTGGTCTCAGCTACTCAAGAGGCTGAGGTCGGAGGACTGTTTAAGCCTGGGAGGCAGAGGTTGCAATGAGTCAAGATTGTGCCACTGGATTCCACCCTCAGTGACAGAATGAGACCCCATCTCAAAAAAAAAAAAAAAAAGGGGGGGTCTTCAGTAGGGCGCGGTGGCTCACGCCTGTAATCCCAGCACTTTGGGAGGCCCAGGCGGGCGGTCAGGAGTTCAAGACCAGCCTGACCAACAAGGAGAAACCAGGTCTCTACTAAAAATACAAAATTAGCCAGGTGTAGTGGCATGCGCCTGTAATTCCAGCTACTTGGGAGGCTGAGGCAGGAGAATCACTTGAACACAGGAGACAGAGGTTGCAGTGAGCTGAGATCATACCATTGCACTCCTGGCAGCCTGGGCAACAAGAGTGAAACTCTGTGTCCAAAAAAAAAAAAAGGGTCTCAGTCTCACCATGTCACCATGTCCCTGATCTTGAACTAGGCTTAAACTGGACTCTAGCTATCCTCCTGCAGCACTATAGGCATGTGCCAGCATATACAGCCCTTCTTTCTTTTTTTTTTTTTTTTTGAGTCATAGTCTCTCTCTATCACCCAGGCTGGAGTGCAGTGGCTCAATCTCAGTTCACTGCAACCTTTGCCTCCCAGGTTCAAGTGATTCTTCTGCCTCAGCCTCCTAAGTAGCTGGGATTACAGGTGTGAGCCATAGCACCCGGCCTCCTTCTTTCTTTTCTTTTCCTTTCTTTCCTCCTCCCTCCTTACTTTTCCTCCTTCCTTCCTTTCTGCTCTCTCCCTCCCTCTCTCCCTCCCTCCTTCCTCCCTCCCTTCCTGCCTTCCTCCCTCCCTCCTCCCTTCCTTCCTGCCTTCCTCCCTCCCTCCCTCCCTTCCATCCATCTGGCTCTGTCACCCACGCTGGAGTGCAATGGCATGATAGTAGCTCACTGCAGCCTTGAACTCCTGGGCTTAAGGTCTCCCCCTGCCTCTGCCTCCAAAGTAGGTGGGACTATAGGTGTTCACCACTGTGCTTAGCTCCCAGCTCTTTATTTATCTTCATTAACTCTTATAACTCTTTTTTTTTTTTTTTTTTTTGAGACAGAGTCTTGCTTTGTTCCCCAGGCTGGAGTGCAGTGGCGTGATCTCAGCTCACTGCAAACTCTGCCTCCTGGCTTCAAGCAATTCTCCTGCCTCTGCCTCCATAGTAGCTGGGATTACAGGCACATGACACCATATCTGGCTAATTCTGTATTTTTAGTAAAGAGGGGATTTTACCATGTTGGCCAGGCTGGTCTCAAACTCCTGACCTCAGGTAATCCACCTGCCTCGGCTTCCCAAAAATGCTGGAACTCCAAGCATGAGCCACGGTGGCCGACCAACTCTTATAACGCTTGCAAGAAGTTCCTAGGGTCAGATGCAGTGGCTCACATCTGTAATCCCGCCACTTTGGGAGGCCGAGGTGGGTGGATCACAAGGTCAGGAGTTCGAGACCAGCCTGACCAACATGGTGAAACCTCATCTTTAAAATAATAATAATAATAAATAAAAATAAAAAAAGAAGAAGTTCCTAACAGGTGCTCACCAAATTCATGTTGATTTGTGGAGAGAATCCAGACCATGCCAGCCAGCCTCCACTGTGGGAAGCTGAGCCTGTCCTATCCCTGTGCTGGTGAAGTAGGGCGTGTACATTTATGTTCTTCAGAGTTCATCTGTCTTACTCCTCCTGGCCTGCCTTTCCCTACCACTGCCTTTTCCCCAGCATGCCATATACATCTGCCATTCATCCTTCACAATTCTTTTTTTTTTTTTTTTGAGACAGAGTTTCGCTCTTGTTGCCCAGGCTGGAGTGCAATGGCGCAATCTCCAACCTCTGCCTCCCAGTCAAGCGATTCTCCTGCCCTCAGTCTCCCGAGTAGCTGGGATTACAGGCATGTGCCACCGTGCCCAGCTAATTTTATATTTTTCGTAGAAATGGGGTTTTACCATGTTGGTCAGGCTGGTCTCGAACTCCTGTCCTCAGGTAATCTGGCTGTCTCGGCCTCCCAAAGTGCTGGGATTACAGGCATGAGCCATTGTGCCCGGCCTCATCCTTCACAGTTCTACACAGTGGTTCCCTTGTCTGGAAAGTCTCCTCAAGGCAGAGCTGGGGACTGCTCCCCCAGTATCAGCATTTATAATAACTACCATGTGGCAGGGAATGACTTTTATGTATTTCTCCTTAGGCAGTTAATTTTTTTTTTTTTTTTTTTTTTTTTAAAGACGGGGTTTCACCATGTTGGTCAGGCTGGTCTTGAACTCCCAACCTCAGGTGATCTGCCCGCCTTGGCCTCCAAAGTGCTTGGATTACAGGCGTGAGCCACCACACCCGGCCAGGCAGTGAATTTTTATGTATCATGTTGATCTACTATGAAGGTTGTCTACCCCCATGTTATGCACAAGGAGACTGAGGCTCAGATAGATGGTGCAGCTAGCAAGTGTTGGTATTTTAATTCACACCCTACTCTGACTTCCAAGGCAGTATACTTAACCACTACTCAAACTACCTCTCAGCATCATACAAGTGTAGTGTTGTGTTAACCAAGGTCTCTTCCACAAGATCGGACACTTCTTGCTAAATGCTACATTGTACACTTCTAGTACATACCTGGCACACAGTAAATGTTTAGGAAATGTCTGTGAAAGGCAGGCAGGCAGGCTGGTGGGGCAGGAAATAGACCAGCACTTGCAGAACTCTGATACCTTGTGCTTGCCCTCTCCGTGCCAAGACTGTAGGGAACGGTAGAATAAGTATTATAAGTATCAATAAGTATCATAACTCTGAGACTTTTTCCCACCTCAGGCCTTGCCTCAACCGCTGACAACTCTGCCACTGTCCACTGCAAAAAAGGTGCCAACACTCTGCCTCCAGCCATGAGCCCCAAGCAGTCGGCGATAGGTGGTGTTGGGAGGTTCACTGCTGCCACCTGGTGGTAGGAATAAGCCTTCCTTATTCTCCAGTGCAGTGGATACTAGGGAAGGTCTTGCCATCTTGAAAAGGGTAGAAGCTCTTTGCACTCTGCCCTTTCCCCTGTGGGTTTTCTTTTTCTGGAATCCCTTCGCACACCTTGACATTCCTGTTATTCCAATATGCTGAATTGGATAGAGTTAGGACCCTTAAACATCCTAAGTTCTGAAAAGATTGTGGTGCACGTCTCTACCATGAGGGGTTCAAGACAGAAACAATACAAAAAACTGTCCCAGTGCAGTGGCTCACGCCTGTAATCCCAGCACTTTAGGAAACCGAAGTGGGTGGATCACTTGAGGTCAGGAGTTTGAGATCAGCCTGGCCAACATGGTGAAACCCCGTCTGTACTGAAAATACAAAAATTAGCCTGGCGTGGTGGCACATAGGCTGGCATGGTGGCGCATGCCTATAACACCAGATACTTGGGAGGCTGAGGCAGGACAATCACTTGGATTTGGGAGGCAGAGGTTGCAGTGAGCTGAGATTGTGTCACAGCACTCCATCTTGGGCGACAGAGGGAGACTCTGTCTTAAAAAAAAAAAAAAAAAAAGAATCAGGCCCCTACCCACCCTCTCATCCCTTGCTCCCACCAACTGTAAGAAAACACATTTCAGGCTGGGCACTGTGACTCACACCTCTAATTCCAGTGTTTTGGGAAGCTGAGGCAGGTGAATCACCTGAGGTTGGGGGTTCGAGACCAGCCTGACCAACATGGAGAAACCTTGTTTCTACTAAAAATACAAATTAGCCGGGTATGGTGGCACATGCTTGTAATCCCAGCTACTCGGAAGGCTGAGGCAGGAGAATCGCTAGAACCAGGGATGCTGGAGGTTGCTGTGAGCTGAGATCACACCATTGCGCTCCAGTCTGGGCGACAGAGGGAAACTCCGTCTCAAAAAAAAAAAAAAGGAAAAAAAAAGAAAACACACTTCAGCTCCAAAAAATGACCCTAAAATGGTAATCTCTATCATTTGTTGAATACTGTTTTTTTTCAAATAGGTTTCATTAAGAATAGCCATCTTGGGCCGGGCATGGTGGCTCACGCCTGTAATAGCACTTTGAGAGGCCAAGGTGGGTGGATCACCTGAGGTCAGGAGGTCAAGATCAGCTTGACCAACATGGTGAAACCCAGTCTTTTTTATAAAATTTATAATTAAAATTAAAAAAAAAGAATAGTTATCTTGAATTTTGTCAGATGTCTTCTTAGCATCCATTAAATTGATGATGTGATTTTTCTTTTATTTATTTAGTTTTAGTGTTTGGAAACAGAGTCTTGCTCTATCCCCAGGTCTGGAGTGCAGTGGTGTGATCCTCTGCCTGCAACTTCTACCTCTGGGGTTCAAGAGATTCTTCTGCCTCAGCCTCCTGAGTAGCTGAGTAGATTACAGGCACCTGTCACCATGCCCTGCTAATTTTTGTATTTGTAGTAGAGACAGGGTTTTGCCATGTTGGCCAGGCTGGTCTTGAACTCTTGACCTCAGGTGATCTGCCTGTCTTGGCCTCCCAAAGTGCTGGGATTACAGGTGTGAGCCACTGCACCCGGCCTGTTTTTATTTTTTAAGATGGAGTCTCGCTCTGTCACCCAGGGTGGAGTGCAGTGGTGCAATCTTGGCTCACTGTAACCTTCACCTCCTGGGTTCAGGTGATTTTCCTGCCTCAATCTCTTGAGTAGCTGGGACTACAGGTGCATGCTACCATGCCTGGCTAATTTTTGTATTTTTTTAATTAATTAATTTTTTTTTTTTAAAGATGGGGTTTCACCATGATGGCCAGGCTGGTCTTGAATTCCTGACCTCAGGTGATCCACCCACCTCGGCCTCCCAAAGTGCTATGATTATAGGCATGAGCCACCGCGCCCGGCCAATTTTTGTATTTTTAGTAGAGACAGTTTCACTATGTTTGCCAGACTGGTCTCGAACTCCTGACCTCAGGTGATTCACCCACCTCAGTCTCCAAAAGCGATGGAATGACAGGCATGAGTGACCACACTCGGCCTAATGTGTTCTTTATTAACCAATTCCATTATTAAAGACCCATTCATTCCTGATGCAAATCAAAAGGGACCTTAGAGATCACAGAGACCAGTGGTTCTTAATTAGATATAGCCAATTATTTCTTCTTCTCCTGCTTCCTCTTCATCTTCTCCTCCTCCTCCTCTTTCTTCTTCTTTTCTTCCTTCTTCCTCCTTTCTTCTTTTTCCTTTTTCTGAGATGGAGTCTCACTCTGTCACCCAAGCTGGAGTGCAATGGCACGATCTCGGCTCACAGCAACCTCTGCCTTCCAGGTTCAAGAGATTCTCCTACTTCAGCCTCCCAAGTAGTTGGGATTACAGGCACCCACCAGTGTGCCCAGCTAATTTTTGTATTTTTAGTAGAGACGGATTTCGCCATGTTGGTCAGGATGGTCTCGAACTCCTGAGCTCAGGTGATCCTCCAGCCTCAGCCTCAAAATGGGCTGGGATTATAGCCATGAGCCAATCTGTTTGGCCTTTTCTTCTTCTTCCTTTTTTTTTTTTTTTGAGACAGAGTCTTGCTCTGTCGCCTAGGCTGGAGTGCAGTGGCGCAATCTCTACTCACTGCAACCTCCACCTCTCGGGTTCAAGCAATTCTTTGCCTCAGTCTTCCAAATATCTGGCATTACAGGCACCCACCACTATGCTTGGCTAATTTCTGTATTTTTTTTTTTTTGAGACAGAGTCTTGCTCTGTTGCCAGGCACCAGGCTGGAGTGCAATGGTGCGATCTCAGCTCACTGCACCCTCCGCCTCCTGGGTTCAAGCATTTCTCCTGCCTCAGCCTCCCGAGTAGCTGGGAGTACAGGTGCGTGCCACCGCGCCCAGCTAATTTCTGTATTTTTAGTAGAGACGGGGTTTCATCATCATGGCCAGGCTGAATCTTGAACTCCTGACCTTGAGATCCACCCGCCTTGGACTTGGTAAGTGCTGAGATTACAGGCGTGAGCCACCATGCCCGGCCTTGTTAATTTTTATTTATTTATTTAAGAGATCGCCTCCTCAGAGGTTGTATTGAATCAGGATCGTGCCCCTGCACTGCAGCCTGGGCAATCCGTCTCAAAAAAAAAAAAAAAAATGGCCTCTTGTTCAGGCTGGTCTAGAACTCCTGGGCTCAAGTCTTTCTTCTAACACAGCCTCCTAAGTAGCCTGAGTAGTTGGAATTATAGGCACATGCCACCATGCCTGGCAATTTCCTTCATTTTTGAATGAGGAAATGGAGGCACTGAAAGGTAAAGTGAGTTATCTATGCCTTTGAATATGATCCCAGGTTTTTCTTTTTCTTTTTGTTTTTGAGACATAGTCTTGCTGTCTTCTAGGTTGGAGGCTAGAGTGCAATGACCCTATCACTGCAACCTCTGCCTCCAGGGTTCAAGCGATTGTCCTGCCTGGGCTCCCAAGTAGCTGGGATTACATGCACTCACCGACACACCCAGCTAATGATTTTGTTTTTTGTTTTTTGGGTTTTTTTGAGTCGCAGTCTCACTCTGTTGCGCAGGCTGGAGTGTAGTGGCGCGATCTCGGCTCATTGCAACCTCTGCCTCTCGGGTTCAAGTGGTTTTCCTGCCTCAGCCTCTGGAGTAGCTGGGACTACAGGCACGTGCCACCACGCCCAGCTAATTTTTTTGTATTTTTAGTAGAGATGGGGTTTCACCATATTGGCCAGGCTGGTCTTGAACTCCTGACCTTGTGATCCGCCCACCTCAGCTTCCCAAAGTGCTGGGATTACAGGTGTGAGCCACCACACTTGGCTATTTTGTATTTTTAGTAGAGATGGGGTTTCACCATGTTGTCCAGGATGGTCTCAAATTCCTGGTCTCAGGTAATCTGCCTGCCTCAGCCTTCCAAAGTGCTAGGATTACACTCATGAGCCATCGTGCCTGGCCCCTAGTTTTTTCCTGCATCTTTTTTTCCCTAACCACACTCCTAAACTCCCAAAGAGCAAGGACCAAGGGTTGTATGCAGCATTTTCTCTATAGTATTTCACCCAAGGGGCCACTCAATAAATGTCATTGACACCAAACTGATGACTAGTCTTTTGTACTGAAGCTAGAGCAAAAAGTTACAAGCTAAAAGGAAGATAGAAGATGATGGTTATACCACATAAAGGACTTCTGGGCAAGGCATGGTAGGTTATGCTTGCAATCTCAGCACTTTGGGAGGCCGAGGTGGGAGGATAGCTTGAGCCCAGGAGTTCAAGACTAGCTGCAGAACATAGGGAGGCCTGTCTCTACAAACATATAAATAAATAAATAAAATAACTTCTGGATAGTTGGAGGCAAATCATTAAACATGTGAGTAAAGATGGCTTGAGATATTGCCTCCCCAGGTGAGCTTGGGAAAGGAAGATATATTTTCTAACTGGCCCACAAAACTAAAGAAAGAGCACAGGACTTTTGGCCAGCCTGATTAGCTTTGGTTCTTATGATTATGTAATCAGTCCCTCATCCCTTTATGGTACCCCCTGCATCCCAGATTTTCTGGAACTTTCCAATTTCAAATATTTCCCTAAACCAGTGATATGTTCCAGGAAACAGAAGACTGTGTATCTCTATCCACAGCTTTTCCATAGCTCTGTCCCATAGTGTGTTCATGCACAAATCTGTGCCCTTTCCATCCAGCAAAAGACAAACGTGGGATGTAAAAATTAGGTCATCGGGGCTGGGCGTGGTGGCTCATCCCTATAATCCCAGCACTTTGGGAAGCTGAGGCGGGTGGATCACCTGAGGTCAGGAGTTCAAGACCAGCCTGGCCAACATAGTGAAACCCCATCTCTACTAAAAATACAAAAATTAGCTGGGAGTGGTCCCGCATGCCTGTAGTCCCAGGTACTAAGGAGCTTGAACCCAGGAGGTGAAGGTTTCAGTGAGCTGAGATCACACCACTGCACTTCAGCCTGTGTGAAAGAGCAAGACTTCGTCTAAAAAAAAAAAAAAAAAAAAAAAATTAGGGCCTTGTACTGGCAATGTGGTGGGCAGAAGATAATTGGTTGAAGAATAGGCTGAGCTGGGGGCACAGTCCCTACCCTCTTCTCAATCACCAGGGCTGAGATAGAAGAGTTCAGGAGGAGCAGTGGTGGGGGCAGGATGTCACCATTAAGGCCACAAAATCCCTAGGCTCCCTCTCTCTCCCCCCAGGAGTTACTCTGGTGTTTTCCTCCTCCAGGCTCCCAGAGCTCCCTGCAGCTGCACACATTTTCCCCTTTCTTTGTCCCTTGGCTGCCATGAGTGAGCCCACTAGAAATCCTATGCATCTTCTCCAAGAATCTGGAAGCAACTAGAAAGTGCTCTGAAGGTAGCACTTGAGAAGAAGCCCCCACAGCCTTCCCCTACCCCATATCCCAGGATCCTGGAGAGATGGGTTAGGCAGGCCTGAGCGCCATCTAGAAGTGGAATGGGATGGTGGGTGTTGTCTGGCAGGGCACATTAGATGTCTCTGTCTCTTCTGTTAACTGACATCTTCCTGCTGTCCTGAGCTAGTGTTCTTGGATTCCTAAGGTCTCCTTATCTGGCAAGGAATGCCCAGGGTCCAAGGATATTTTAAAGGGCCAGGTGGAGAGGGAGTGTGATCATCCATGGGTGTGTTAACCTGTATATCTTCTTCTAAGACCTGGCCTCTGTGGTTCGTGTGCCGCCATGGATGCCCATGGATGTGTGACTGTGGCATGTGCTATGTGCCTGTGTCAGCCTCTGTGTGTCAGGGCAGGGGCTCCCGTGATGTGCATATGTGTTGGGAGGGGGTGATGGTGAGAGCCTGGCTCCCTCTCCTCCTCCCCCATCCCTGCTCCCATCTGGCCTTGATCAGCCGGTCCCTGGGGAGGGAGCCGCGGTTTCGGATACAGGAAAATGTTCCAGGAAGCGGCCACTGTGCTGGGCCCTGCTCTGGCTCCCCCAGCGGAAATTGTTCCAGGAGGGAGGGAGGAAGGGAGTGTTGAGATAGGATTAAGGGAGGAGGGGGTTGGATCTTGGCTCCCCTCTCCACAGGATAAAGCTGGATAAGTTGATGGGAAGCTCAGGTCAGCCACGAACCTGGATGCTGCTACCGAAATAATTGAATGCAGGCAAATGGAGGGCCAGCAAAAGAGGGTCCCCTTCTCTATCTGCTCTCTTTTTAATGAAGTTTCAGGATTGGGATGAGGATGGCCTCTGAGAGTCCCTCTTCTGGACCTGCTGTCATGTACACAAGCTGGAGACCAGAGCACCTGGGTCTTGTCTGAAAGTGATGTGGCTTGGTGAGGAGGTAGGGGGTGTAGGATTCAGCTCCCTTTTCTCCCAACTGAGGGGGCTTTGAAGCTTGGATCCAGGACTGGGAGGGCTGCCTAATTGGGATAATGGAGGTTAATGGGGCGCCTGGAGGGGGTTGCCACGCTCCTAGATCAAAGAGGCCAGCTCTTCCCAGCCACCACAGCTGGAGGTCACAGCTGGAGGGGGAGGGGTAGAGGCTTCGGGCCAGCCAGCAGGGGGTGCTCTGGCCCTGGAAAGTCTGTCCTCTGCCTCTCTGACCCCTTCGCTTGGAACGGCTTTTGCCTAGATAGTGCGTTGGGGAGAGGAGGATAAGTGTGAAGCCCTGAGATCCCGATTCCTCTCTGTGTGGGGTGATAGGGAAGAGGAAGGGCATGAGAGACTGGCAGCCTGGGGTCAACGGGATGTTAGCACCGTCGGGACCTCGGACACTGCAGGATCTGGAGAAAGAAGCTTGGTCGCAGCCTCGAGAAAGCTACGGCCGAGGAGGCAGGACTCCTGTCCTGAGTTCGGGCGGCTGAAAAAGGACTGGGCTGGGCAGCGGGGGGCGCTGGCTGGGCGGAGGCGAAGGGGCATCCGGAGCTCCCCCGCCGCCGCCCCCTCCCCCGGGCTGGCGCTCCCTCTCGGGCTCTAATCGGCGCGGCGGCCGCAGCGGGCAGAGTCAGCGCCGCCAGTCTCCGGGACGCGACTCCCAGCAATTGTGGTCGGGACCGCAGATATGCAGCTGCCTCCTGCCCGGGCGCCTGGCCCGGCCGGCCCCGCCCGCGCCCCGCCCCCCGGCCGCCCGCCCCTCGGCTGCGCGGGGACACTGAGGCACGGGAGGGAGGCGAGACTCCCCGGCGGCCCTGAGCCCGGCCTAGGCCGCGAGAGACCTCCCAGCAGCCCCCAGCTCACGCCCTGCCCTGTTCATCAGAGGGTGCCTATCTCCCCAACAGCTGTAGGTGGGAGCTGAGACCCCCCCAGTCCTGCCTCAGCTTCAACCGTGCTTTTTGCCTCACACCACCACGCGGGGTGCGGGTGGAAGGAGGGCGTTGAACAGTGCTTTGAAATCTAGAGGGGGCCGGGGGAAGTGGCTCACGCCTGTAATCCCAGCACTTTGGGAGGCCGAGGCGGGTGGATCACCTGAGGTCAGGAGTTCAAGACCAGCCTGACCAACATGGAGAAACCCTGTCTCTACTAAAAATACAAAACTAGCTGGGCATGGTGTCACATGGTTGTAATCCCAGCTACTAGGGAGGCTGAGGCAGGAGAATCACTTGAACCCAGGAGGTGGAGGTTGCGGCCAGCCAAGATCACGCCATTGCACTCCAGCATGGGCAACAAGAACAAAACTCAGTCTCAAAAAAAAAAAAACAACAACAACAAAAAGAAGAAATCCAAAGGGGTGCGTCCCATTGAGGCTGTGCAGGGAGGAGGTGGTAATGTTGGTAGCTGAGTCCCAAGGACCCTCATTAACTGAGGCAGTAGAAAAAAGGGTGGGAAAGACTGGGCCTAGGTCGGCTTAGAAGTTACAGCGGGTTCCTATGTAGGGGAGGTGATGGAAGGTGGGGAGGCAGAAATGGGTGAAAAGGGTGAAAGGAAATAGTTCAGGAGGAATTGGGGCAGAGGGCCAAGGCAGGGGTCCTTCTGGGAGGCTGCTCAGATATTGCCCTGGCCCTTCACTCTGTTGGCCAGATCCAGCAACTGTCAAGAGCCATTCTCAGAACTGAATAGATACCTTTAAAATGCCTGCATGTCCTGTGTGCAAGTGCACACATCAACACACGGATCAAGGGAAATCATGCGTGACTACTCACCCCTCACATCCAATTGGGCACTAGTCCTCTCCACCTCACATCCTCAATATCACCCCTCCATTGACTTTTTTTCTTTTTTTTTTTTGAGACAGGCTGGAGTAAAGTGGCGTGATCTCGGCTCACTGCAAGCTCTGCCTCCCAGGCTCAAGCGATTCTCATGTCTGAGCCTCCCAAGTAGCTGGGATTACAGGCATGTGCCACGTACACAGCCAATTTTTGTATTTTTAGTAGAGAAGAGGTTTCACCCATGTTGGCCAGGCTGGTCTCAAACTCCTGGGCTCAAGTGATCCGCCCACCTTGGCCTCTCAAAGTGCTAGCGTGAGCCACGGTGCCGGCCCCTCCACTGACTTCTGCTTATCCCCTCTGCTGCTGCAGGCCACACCTTCCCACATCTTGCTTGGACTGCTGCAACAGATTGTTTCCTTGCCTCCAATTTTACCCACCTCCCAACTGTGACAATATTGATAGGCACCATTTATGGAGCAACTACTAAGTGCCAGACCCTGTGCTAAGAACTCTACATGTATTATTGCTAATCCTTAACAACTGTGGGAGATTACCAAATTATGCTGCCCCTTTCAACAGAAGAGGAATCTTAGGCATCAGAGGTTAAATAGCTCACCCACGCTTGCACCATTGTAAATGGCTGATTTACCCAGAACTGCCTGGCTCTAATCCCCTATTTCATCCTCCTCTCTGAAGTCAGTCGTTTCTCTGATATACAAGTATTCTCGCATGTTGCCTTTGGATCAAGTCTGGCCCCTTGCATAGCTGATCAGATCTTCTCCATCAGCCTCCACTCTGTGTTGCACTCATACTCAATTTTCAGCATCCCAAAAGTTGTCAGTCCCTCACTCCTCTGAGCCTTTGCATATACTCTTCCTCTTTCCTTGTTTTTTTTTTTTAGATGAGGTCTCATTCTGTCACCCAGGCTAATTTTTTTTTTTTTTTTTTTGTATTTTTTTGCAGAGACAGGATTTTGCCATGTTGCTCAGGCTGGTCTCGAACTACTGGACTCAAGTGATCCACGCATCTCAGCCTCCCAAAGTGCTGGGATTACAGGCATGAGCCACTTCACCAGGTCCGCTCTTCCTTTTTTTACTTGATGACTCTTATTCGTCCTTCAGTTTCTTTTAGTCATCCTTTCTTCCAGGAAGCCTTCTTTAACTCCCCCTAACACTGGCTTAGATTTACCCTTTCATCCTTATGCTATCAAGATGCTTCCAGGCTGGGCACAGTGGCTCACACCTGTAATCCCAGCACTTTGGGAGGCCAAGGTGGGCAGATCATGAGGTCAGGAAGTGGAGACTATCCTGGCTAACAGGGTGAAACTCCATCTCTACTAAAAATACAAAACAATTAGCCAGGCATGGTGGCACGTGCCTGTAGTCTCAGCTACTCAGGAGGCTGAGGCAGTATAATCGCTTGAACCCAGGAAGTGGAGGTTGCAGTGAGCTGAGATTGAGCCACTGCACTCCAGCCTGGGTGACAGAGCGAGACCCCATCTCAAAATAAAAAGATACTTCCTACTCTTTTGTGTTAGTTGCTGGTTAGTTTGTGAGGTGAAGGGATGTTTGTTGTTACATGCCCAAGTCTAGCCCAGCATGCTTGGCACAAAATAGGTGCTTTCTGAACATTTGTTGAATGAAAGAATGTTCTCTAGGTTCATTCCACATCTCAAAAATCTGTGCTACCAAGAACACAGCAGGTCAGAGAAAGTGGGGAGAGATGTGTATTTAGGATTTTTTTTTTAATTTGAGATAGAGTCTTGTTCTGTCTCCCACGCTGGAGTGCAGTGGCTCAATCTCAGCTCATGACAACCTCTGCTTCCTGGGTTCAAGTGATTCTCCTGCATCATCCTCCCGAGTAGCTGGGATTACAGGTGTGCACCACCACACCCTGATAATTTTTGTATTTTTAGTAGAGAGAGGGTTTTGCCATGTTGGCCAGGCTGGCCTCGAACTCCTGACCTCAGGTGATCCACCTACCTCGGCCTCCCAAAGTGCTGGGATTACAGGCCTGAGCCATCGCACCCAGCCTGTATGTAGGATTTTGAAGGACCATCCCCTTGGGTTGCTCAGCCTTACTCCTAGGGATGATGTAATCAGAATTCCATCACCCCAAGTTCTTCCTGTGAAAGACATTAGAATATTTCATGTATCAGATTCTAGGGTATCATTTTTACAAAGGGTCATTTTCCGTTTTTGTTTTTTTTTTTTTTTTTTTGAGATGGAGTTTTGCTCTTGTTTCCCTGGGCTGGAGTGCAGTGCAACGGAGCAATCTTGGCTCATCGCAACCTCCGCCTCCTGGGTCCCAGCGATTCCTCTGCCTCAGCCTCCTGAGTAGCTGGGATTACAGGCACAAGCTACCACGCCCAGCTAATTTTTGTATTTTTAGTAGAGATAGGGTTTTGCCATATTGGTCAGACTGGTCTTGAACTCCTGACCTCGTGATCTACCTGCCTTGGCCTCCCAAAGTGCTGGGATTACAGGTATGAACCACTGCGCCCGGCCCAAAGGATCTTTTTCTTTTTCTATTTTTTTTTTTTTAAGATGGGGTTTCACCATGATGGCCAGGCTGGTCTTCAACTCCTGACCTCAGGTGATCCACCCACCTCGGCCTCCCAAAGTGCTAGGATTACAGGCGTGAGCCACCGCGCCAGGCCCAAAGGGTCTTTAGGACCAGATTCTTACTTAATTTAGTGTTGTCTCACGTGAGACACGCCCGCCCAGGACAGGTCCCCTTGTTTCAGAATCAGACCTCAGTCTTCCCCTTCCTTTCATTTTCCTCTTTGTCCCCTGCCATCCAGATTTCTTCTTCCTCCTTCCATCATGGCACTTGTTTCTGATTCTGATCTGCCTCTCCTAAAGCTGCCGAATTATATCAGGGCTCAAATGTCAATGAAGGAACCTAAGGTTCAGAGAAGAGGGGAGCCAGAGCCGGTTCCAGAAGTCCTGCCTTGTAGCCCTAATGCTGGAAGAGGGGGTGGGGAGACCTAGGAGAGAGGGAGGGAAGTTGCAGTCTGTCTGTACCTATAAATTTGTGTACATATTTGTTGGGGTGGGGAGCTCCTTTTCCAAGCTGTCCTATAGAAAGGTTGCTAGCCTCTTAAAAGTTTCCCTTCTACCTCACGTCTTCACCTTTGCCTCCTAAAATTGGATCCTCTTCCCCAAGTACCCTAAACCTCATATCAGAAATGCTGGGTCAAGGCACTCAGCAGTCTGTAAATCCTGAGGCCATGAGTGGATGTTCCTTCAACCCAACGAGCAAGCTTTCCTGGTCATCAGCCACATTGCTCTTGGAGGACCCAACAGACTGGTAGCTGATCCTCACGGTCTCTTATCTGTAGGCCCACCATATGTTTCCGCTTTGTCTCTCCAGTGTCTTTCTGTTTCCCTGTCTCTGGATGCCTTCTTCTTTCCTGTCCCCTCTATGTTCTCTGTCGCTGGAGTAGCCACTAGAGACAAGGGCTGGGCTGGGTGCATGGGGGGGTAGTGGCCAGACCAGGGGCCCGGGACATGAGCGCAACTTTCCAAGCTTCTCTTCCAGGCCCCTGTGGTTGGGGAGCTCCACAGAGGGAGAGATGAGTCAGCGGGGCCGCAGAGCAGCAGGGGCCTGGGTGGGGGGTAGGGATGCTGGGGTTCCCCAGGGCCAGGGAGTTCGCTGGGGCCATCTGGGTCGCTGAACTCTGGTGTGTGTGGGGAGTATTGGATCAAATATTCCCCACACACACCAGACCTAAAGGTACACTGGAGCTTCTTATACTAGTAGGGGTTGGAGGCAGCAATTTGCAGGACTGGCAGTGGCCTCCATATCACCCTTATCCCCAGATCCTTATAAGGAGAGGGGTTCCCAAATGGCCTTTAGGAGACCTCAGGGATCTCCAGAGCTGTAGAGTTGTAACGATAGTCCTGGGTATATGTGTGTGACATTTGCCACATGTGTAGATACATATGTTGATGTGAGTCTGTGAGTCCATGTGGGGCGTATTCTAGGTGACTGTGAGTCTGTATGCATGTAAACATACTGGTGTGTGCATTTTTATGATTGGGGGTTAGGGTGTCTTGGGGTAAGCATTATCTGTACAGTATATGTATATATCAGTGTGTGTCAATACGGGTGCCTGCATAGTACAAATGTGTATGAATTATGTGTCACCCAATGTGTGTGCAAGTATGCAGATCTGAATGTGTCACTCATCAGGTATGTATTAGAGCATGTGTCAGTCTCCCTATTTCAGGGGCTCTGCTCACTGTTCTCTGGTGATTCTCCCTAGGGTAGTCAAACCTTCTATAACAGCAACAATGAAGAATTGGGAGTCACTTTGGATGAGGCTGTTAGAGACAGCCCAGCCTAGAAGGGTGATAGAGGGCGATGGTGTGCATGACGGAGGGCGCATCCCTTGGGAGTAGGGGGTACAGGTCTCCCACTCTCCACTGATCTTTCCAAAAGATCCAAAATCATTTGGAGAACTGAGGCAGGTTCCAGATTCAACCCCCTCTAACCTAGAAAGCCCACCCTGATTCTCCTGGGGGAGGGTGGGAAGGGAGTGGTTCCCGTGGTTCAGTGAGTCCTGGCATTGGGATATCAGAAAGGCATCATCCCACCCCTTCCTTCTGGGGCATCCATCCCTTGGAGCTCAGTGTCTGGGTGGCCATGGGCGGAGGCTGAGGGGCCCCCAGGGTGGTGGGGGGTGGTGGATAGAAACCAGATGCCTAGGGGGTTTATACTGGAAGGACCAGAGCCGCAGCCTCTACCCGCCCCTGCCACATGGCGCCTCTGCTTGGGCTGCCCCACCCCCTGGGAGGCTGGGCTGAGGGAGGCCTGCGAGGGTGGAGGTAAGTCCTTGGTTAAGGCTTCTAATTGCTGCCCCCAGCCTCCCAGGACACTGGGAAGGAGACTGGGGAGCTGGACCCAGGAACACCAGCACCTCAGCTGGGCTGCAGGATTATCTTTAAAAAGGATATGGGAGAAGTCAGAACCCAGGGAGTCCTGAGGGCAGCAGCTGGGGGCTTCAGGCAGCCCCTCTGTCTATCTTTGGCCCTGATCTCTGGTGGGGGGCAGGCTCTGTGTCCAGGGGCTGTCCTATGTTGACCCATCAGGGCCCTGGCTCACATCTTCCTGGGACTCTGCTCCTCCTTTTTCTTTCCCTAGCACTTTTAGGATTTGAATGTGTCTGCCCCTTCCCGGGTAGGGTTAGGGATTAAAGCCCACGCCGGGAGTGAGAAGGTGACCTTTCTTTCCAACTCCTCTCCCCAGCCCTGTCTGTCCATTCATCTTTCCATCCTTCCTCTTTTTCCCCTTCCGTCTCTTCCTTTCTTCTCTCATCTAATCCGAGTCCCAACCCCCTCCTCACCTGCTATCTCTTCCTTAGAGGGTCACAGGGTAGAAGGGAAGCTTCTCTAGAGTCCTCCTCTGCCTCAGTTTCCTTCCTGATCAAACTGGTCTTAGGCTTTTCTGCTGGTGATACAGGAATTTCTCTAAAATTTCTCCTTCCCAACTTCTGAGTTGGGGGCCCCAGAAATCCAACTGGCACCTCAGTCTCAGACTCCTCCCAACCAGGGGGAGACCGCGAGGTCACAGGGACACCCCACCACCGGCACTTCCTCTCGGGCAGACGGGTGGGGTGGCCGGTGTAATCAGCGGACACAATTATGCGCTATTTATATTCCATCCCCGCCCCCCCACCTGCCTGGCAGCGCAACCCTCCTCCTCCTCCTCCTCCTCCTCCTCCTCCTCTGGACCTGGCTATGCCTCAGGCTATTTTCCCTGTCCTTCCCAAGCCTTTGTCCCTCCGTCTTTGTTCCTCTGGTCCTGTTTCTTTACCTTTTTAGTTTTTTTCCTGCTCTTTCTTTTTTCTTTTTTTAAGCCACGCATCTGTCTTCTGTTTTCCTCTTTCCTATCTCTTTCTTATACCCAGTGATATCTCTTCTGATTCTCTTGGACTGTTCCATTTGCTCTGTTTCTTCTTTTGCTTCTTTCTGTTTGTCAGCTACCTGGTTCCCTAATCCTTCCCCTAAACCTTGGGTTCCCAGAGTTCCTTGGGGCAAATCAGATCGTGGGGCTAGAATCCAGAACTCCTGGGTCCTACCCTGAAATTGGTGCCTGCCTGTTGGCCAAACTGCTGTGCAAACCTCCCTGGACCTCCATCTGCTCCTGCCACCTCCCAGACTTTTCTTTGGAGATCTGGGAGAGCTAAAGGAGCGAGGAAGTGGGCACTCCGAGAAAGTGAGGGGATGGTGTTGAGGAGTAAGGAGGGTGGAAAGGACAGGGCTTTATTCCCCTGACAAGAAGAGCTGGGAGGGGGAGAGATGTGTGTTAAGGAATAAGCTGCCAAACAACCCCAGCAGGCTAAGCCCCCCTGTGGGAGAGCTGCCGGTTCTACCACTAGGTTGCCCAGTCCTCTCTCTCCCATAAACACCTCGGGTCCAGGGCCGAGGTTTCAGGTAATAGACTTTTTGGGTTTCCCTCCCAACCTGGCTGACCTTTCTTCTCTTATTTCCTATTTTGATGGGAAGTCAAAGTTGGGAAGTCCTTATTAAGTTGTAACTTCAGTTCTTTCTTTGAAAGAGGGAATTGATGCATGGCAGTGAGAAAGGGAACTGGGAGTTCCCAGGAAAGTCAGATCACTCAGGAGAACTGTCCACCAAAGAGTGGAGATTAAACTCGTGGCCTCCAAGAGAGGCCAAGGGATGGTAACTGACAAGGAATGATGGAGGTTAGGGCATTTCTTTTTGGGGGATATAATCCAAAGGGGCTAGGTGTCAGCATGAATGAGTTGATCCAATGACCTTCCACTGCCACCCTCACCCCTGCCTGTCTTTTTTTTGTTTTTTTTTTTTTGAGATGGAGTCTTGCTCTGTTGCCCAGGCTGGGTGCAGTGGCACCATCTCGGCTTACTGAAGCCTCTGCCTCCCAGGTTTGTGATTCTCCTGCCTCAGTCTCCAGGGTAGCTGGGATTACAGGCACACATCACCACACCCGGCTAATTTTTTTTTTTTTTTGTATTTTCAGTAGAGATGGGGTTTTACCATGTTAGCCGGGCTGGTCTCGAGCTCCTGACCTCAGATGGTCCACCCGCCTTGGCCTCCCAAAGTGCTGAGATTATAGGCATAAACCACTGCACCTGGCCTCCTGCCTGTCTTTAATTCTCTCTTCATCAGAAGATCCAGGTTCTGCCCCACAAGGTGAGGTAGGCCTAGGTATCCAAACAGTGAAACTGAGGCACTAGGAGGAAAACTGAGGGACCCCCAAGCCAATACCAACGCTTCCCTAACTCTTCACCCCTTCCTCCAGGCCTTGCTCTGGAACCTACCTCAGTGACACTAAAAGTTTAGGCAGCAGAAGCCTCCACTTTAGAACCTTCCGTCCCTCTTCACACAACACACACACAGACACACACACACTTGGGCACGTACACACTGCTCTCCTGATCTAGAGGCAGGTGGGTGACTGGGGAAGCAAGTTCTCCATGGTCAGCTGGGGCGGGTGTGGCGCGTGTGCCTCCAGCGTGTTACCGTGTGCATTTGCGTGTGTCCATCTGTGTTCATTCATGATAGTGGCTGTGCCCGTGTGAGTGGTACTGTGTGTGTACATGTGCATGCATCACCCCTGTGTTTGGCCACGAGTGTGTATGTCAGTGCGTTCCAGTCTCTCTGTGTGAGTGTCGTCCCCAACCCCCCACCCCCCCCCTGGATCTCTAATTAGTGGTTTGGGGTTTGTTCCTTTTCCCTCCTGTTCCTTCCCTCAGCAGCGGCGGGCGGCAGCAGCCTCGGCAGCAGCAGTAGCAGAAGCAGCAGCCACCGAGCAGCAGCAAGGACTCTGGAGTCAGAGTAGGACTGTAGGACCGGAGCCTGAGCGGGAACGGGAGTGGAGCTGGCCTGGGAGACAGCGGATCCCTCCCAGCACCCTCAGGCCACCCGCTGCCTGCAGTCTCCCTGCCAGACCTCCAGAGAGGAAAGACTCGGGACAGCCAGCCCCAGGTTCCCCCAGGTACATGACACTGGGGAGCGCTGGGAGGGGTGCCCACAGATGCCTATGGGATTGCTGCCGCGTGTAGGACACGGGGGTCCATCATCCCTTTAACCTCTCCCCTCCGCAGCCCCTGACGAAGCCCTGACAACTGGCCTGTGTTGCTCTCCCCTTTTCCTGCCTCCTACCCCTTCCATGGGTGCCCCTTTTTCTCCTCTCCCTCCCTGATCCCTTCTTTGGGGAGCTTAGCAAATGGAGCAGGAAATTTGGACCCTCTGCCTCCCTCTCTCACCCTCCTCATTGGATCCGGAGCCTTCTCCGCTGGGAAAGCTGTAATTAGAGGGTGGATCCCTACAGACAGAGAGCAGCCCCCCACCCCCCACCCCCCACCCCGGTCCCTTCTAACTTTAGATCTCTTCTCTCTCATTCTCCCATTCTCCCTCCCTCTCCCTTCTCTCTCTCTCCCCCCCACGGCTCAGCTCTCTCCATCTGCCTGGCTCCTTGGGACCCGTTCCCCAGCCTCAGGATGGCGTCCTCCCTGCTTGAGGTAACTGTCCCCTCTTCCCCCCAGGAAACCAGCCACAACCGTAATAGTCCTAGTCCCTGCCCACCCATCTCCTGCAACTCACATAGACAGTAGCTGTGGTGCTTGTCAATTCCAGGGGTCCTTCTGATGTGGAGAGAGAAGTGGGGTCCAAGAAGGGGGAAGCAGGGGGCAGGAGAAAAGGGAGGGAAGAATAGGGCCAGGGGTCAGAGGGCAGTGAAAAGAGGGCGAGAGGGGATTAGGTCAGAAGGAGGAACGTATCCCAGCTAAGCACACTGACTGTGAGGAGTGGAAAAGGCATGGGGGTAGGAGGGGGAGAGAGGGAAAGGGGAGAGAGGAGAGAGGGGTGGGAACAGATAAGCTGGCAGCAGAGATAGAAGGCAGAGAGGACTGGCTGAGTGGGCACAGAGCAGCAACTGGGTATAGTTCTTTGGGGGTCCTGTCTCCTGGGACTCGTGGCCCAGGCGGGATCTTGCCTGTTGTGTGGGGAGGGGGCTGGGCCTGTGAGCTGGTGTGTGGAGGAGAGGAGGAAGGCTGTGAGAGAAAGGAGGAGGCCAGCCTGTGCCTGTGGGGGGCTGACCAGGGGAACTGAGCCCAGGCCTGAGAGGGAACCAAGGAGGAGGGACGGGGTCTGAGGCCGCTTGCCCGGCTCACAAATATTTAGCTTTCAGCCAAAGACAAACTCAGCTCTATTTTGGGAGTGGGAGGCTCCAGGGCGGACTGGGCCACTTCCCCTCCGGGCTGGGACCCCAGCATCCCTTGCCTCTGGCACTGGGGACAAAGGGAACTGGGGTACTATGGGGGTCAAGGTTTGGGGTCTTGATAAATTTCTGACTCTACCAGGGCTTCTGGGGGACCCAAGCCACAGAGTTGGGAAGGGAGGGCTCACAGCCACTCAGGGCCAGAGTCCTCCCTGCTTCTGGGTCTCTGACACTGTTCCTCTGTCACTATCTCTGTCTTGTTTTCTGGGTCTCTCTGCAGAAATTTAGGGCCAGAGGGCCCTCCCCAAAAGCCTTGACTCTCCCCAAAAGCCTTGACACCCCTAGCTCGGGCCCAGGGGTGCTGGGCCAAACAGGAAGCCGAATCACTCAACCTGTAGGAGAAGTGTGTCTGTGAGAGATGGGGCAGGAGTCTTTTAACACCTGTGCTCATGGGTCTGAATATAATCATTAGGGTGCAGTGGAGTGTGCCTGCCCACCGCTGGCTCTTTGAGAGAGAGAGATTGAGAGAGAGAGAGAGAAAGTTGGGCCATCTGAGTGCTGTGAGTCCAGGTGAGGACTGGTGTGTGTAGAAGGCTGTGAGATAGTGAGTTTGTGGCTGAGTTTGGGGAATAG
This sequence comes from Cacajao melanocephalus, assembly GCA_963573385.1. Classification (NCBI taxonomy): domain Eukaryota; kingdom Metazoa; phylum Chordata; class Mammalia; order Primates; family Pitheciidae; genus Cacajao; species Cacajao melanocephalus. The sequence continues at coordinate 23,243 of CAUYLG010001025.1, read as the reverse complement.
CATGCAAGCTAGCCAGATGGCCACCACGTCCCTTGTCACACTCTGTATCCAGCCAGGGGTCTCTGGATGTTGTACTTTACCCACAGCTGCAATGGGGGCAGATTGTCATCCTGCCACCTCCCCAACAGACTCTATTTTGAGCCATCATTGAAACACTGTGGTCTTGAGGAATAAGAAGCATGGAAATCCTGGGTCCACCCAGGGCAGGGACAGTGTCAGTGGGCGTGGGCGTCATGCCAGTGTTGCCAACGTGGCGCTGGTGGCTTGGGAGGGACTGGTCCAGAGGCCTGCTGGAAAGACATGGGATTGGGGTAGTGCATGGTGAGAGGAGGGTGTCGTGGAAGCTAGGCTTTCACGTCCCCTCACTCCTGCGAACTGGAGATGCCTACAACACAGGCGCACCAGTCCGTCCTGTCTCTACCACTCTCACCTAGTTTTTGGGTACCTGGGCCCTCAACTTCCTCCCCACCTCCCCAGGAACCCCTCTGCCTGGTATGGGTAGGCTCTCTGGCAGTGGGAAGAACTTGGGGTTCAGAGAGGGAAGCAGCTGCTGCTTGATGGGGGGGGCTCACCTGGGCCAAGTGAGATGCAAGGGAACAGGGAGGAGGAAGAATTGGTTGGAGCCCTAGGTGGGAATGGGGAACTGGGAAGCTGGGAGAACTAACAAACTTGGGAGAAGGCTGAGAACGCTGAGAACTGGAAAATGGGACCTTGGCTGCTGGAAACCTAAGGCCAGTCAGCCCTGAGATGTCTAGTGAGATTTCCACTGGGAGGCCAGGCTGGGCACTGTACCACCAGCTCCCTGGGAGGAGGGGGTCCACTTACCCTGATCCACATCTAGGTGGGAAAGTTGGGACAGCTCCTATCGTGTTCTTTTTGCACAGTCCCACTTCAATACTTTAAGTCTGTTTTTTTGTTTTGTTTTTATTTTATTTTTTTAAGGGTGGTGGGTGGAGGTCGGGAGGGAACAACTGGAAGGTGGGACTGCTGGGCCCTGGAAAGGGAACACATTTGATCAGGTATGGGGACACGTACTTAGAATTCTTAACCAGGACTCTTTCCCTGAGTTCCCAGGAGAGAACAATCAGCAAGAGAAGGAAACTGAGGCTGTGGTGAAACTTAGCCACGTGCTCAGCCCATAGCCTCCCGAGCATTCTGAGTGGGTCTGGTTCTTCCCTCCCCCTTCCCTGCCCTCAAGGGCCCTCTGGGCCTCCACTCCCCAGGGCTGGGGTCTCCTGTTGGCCTGGGGCTGGCTGCCTTCTTTCACCCCTCCTTCCCTCCCCACAGCTGGGTGGGGTCCCTGGGCTTGGCTGAGGCCCCTGTGGCCGCAGTGTGAGGGCCGGGTGGGGGACGGCGTCGGCGTTTTTAAAAATAAACCGACCGCAGGGAAACCATCGGAGCCGGGCTGGGCAGAGGGAGAGGGGGCGGTCAGGGGGGAGAAGGAGGGAGGAGTGGCCTGGTCGGGGGGTTTTCTGGGGCCCAGCACCATGGTGGTTTTCTCTTAGGTAGGAAGTCTCCTTTCGTCCTCCTCCTCCCCTTTTCTTTTTTCTGCTCCTCTCTTCTCCTCTCCGTTTTCCTTTGCTTTTCTAGCCCAGTCTCTTTTCCATCATCTCTCCTTCTCACTTTGTGTCTTTTTACCTTTCTGCTTTTTTAGGTCCCTGCCTATTTCTGCCTCTTTTTTGTTGTTGTTTTTGATACAGAGTCTTGCTCTGTTGCCCAGGCTGGAGTGCAGTGGCGCAATCATAGCTCACTGCAGCTTCTAACTACTGAGCTCAAGTGACCCTCCCATCTCAGCCTCCCGAAGAGCCTGGACTACAGGGGTGCACCACCAAGCCCAGCTAATTTTTACATTTGTTATGGAGACAGGGATCTCACTATGCTGCCCAGGCTGGTCTCAAACTCCTGGCCTCAAGCAACCCTCCCCCACTTGGCCTCCTAAAGCACTGGAATTACACCTATTTCTGCTATCTAATGCCAATTTTCCTCTCTAGTCCTCCTTCCCCCATTGCTATGGGTCTTTTATGTCAATTTGTCACCCTACACAGATCCTTTGTGCCCCGTGTCTCTGAGTATCTGCCCCTCTCCTTTGAACTCCATGTTTCCACCTCTTTTTCCACTAGGATTTGACTCCTCCTCCTCAGCTACCCTGCTGTAGCTCACCCTCTGCTTGGAAGATCAGGGGTTCCAGGGAAACCCTGACTAGAAGCAACCGTGGGTGTTCGCTGTGGTTAGACTGGAGAAGACTTTTGGTGACTCAGTTTGGGAGTCAACAGGACCTTAGAGAGAGGTAACTACACAGGAGGAGCAGCAGGTTTGCACCCGGGGAGTAGCGCAGGAGGGCTGCACACACGCCTCGTGGCGACCCTAGGGCCCCAGGCCCACCTCTCGGATGGGCATCGTACACATACTACATACTAGGAGCTACCAGGCAGGTGTGAGAACTCTGGATTCTTGAGTTCTCCGCTTTACTGGGAAAGCAACAGGCATATCAGCTTATGAAGACCCCAATCCTCAAAACTGCTTTTTTAGCCCTTTCAAACCCATATAACTGTATAGGGTTAGATTTTGAGGGCATTTTTTTTGGGTGGGATTCCCAGCAATACACGAATGTCTATGCCAGCCAGGGGTGCTATAGAGCATTTCTTCCTTGGATGACTCACCCAAGGAGAGGTACCATGAGCTCCTGGGGGTGGTTTGGCCTGGTAGCAGCAGCATGGTGGGCATTAAGAAGATACTTTACGTTTCTAAAAGACACCCATGCACTACATCCATGTCTTCCTTCATTCACGGTGCTAGAAGGACTACGTGTTAGGGGACGCTGAGGCATGGAGCAGTGTGGCTGTGAGCCAGTATCTTAGTCACCCCAATTCCTTGCCTTGGAAGGGCATGATGACTTTGGGTTCCTCTAGTCCTCTCAAAGGGGTACCAGCTGGCACCACAAAGCAGGAGGTGCTCACTGCCTGCTTGAAAGGCATTCTTGTCTCGGCCACAGTTCTGGCTTGGCTGCAGCCCTGTTCCCTCTCAATGTCCCAGTGTCTCCACCATCACTTCCTCTTGCTCCCCAGCCTGAGTCCCTGCCAAGAGATTCCTTACCAGAGACATGAGGATTGGACCTCAGGGAGACCAGGCCACTGCCTTAGTCAGGAGCTGAAGCAGCGACAGGAAATGAAATATGGGGTATGGGATGAAGCTGGGAAATCAGGCATGGGAGCAAATACAGTCCTCTAATACTTTGGCCTTCTCCTCATGCTGCTCTTTGAGCCCCATCTTTCCTCTTCAAGACCCTGACCACGGCTTTGTGCTGCTCCAAACCTACTTCCAAGGGTCAGGATCCCCAATTCTCACCTCGGCTAGCCGCTGTCTCTTTCACCAGTTCTTCCCACAGCCATTTAAAAAGAGCTAGGCTGGGCATGGTGGTTTACATCAGTAATCCCAGTTCTTTGGGAAACAGAGGAGGGTGGATCATGAGCTCAATAGATCGAGACGTGAAACCCTGTCAACATGTGAAACCCTGTCTTTACTAAAAATACAAAAATTAGCTGGGCATGGTGGTGTGCGCCTGTAGTCCCAGCTACTCAGGAGACTGAGGCAGGAGACTTGCTTGAACTCGGGAGTGGAGGTTGCGATGAGTTGAGATCGTGACACTGCACTCCAGCTTGGCGACAGAGCGAGACTCTCTCAAACAAACAAACAAAAAGGCTGAGGTGTTGGCTCAGGCCTGTAATCCCAGCAGTTTGGGAGGCAAAGGTGGGCGGATCATGAGGTCAGGAGTTCGAGACCACTATGGTCAACATGGTGAAAACCTGTCTCTACCAAAAATACAAAAATTCGCCAGGAATGGTGGCCGGCTCCTGTAATCCCAACTACTCAGGAGGCTGGGGCAGGAGACTTGCTTGAACCCGGGAGGCAGAGGTTGCAGTGAGCTGAGATTACGCTACTGCACTCCAGCCTGGGTGACAGAGCAAGACATCGTCTCAAAAAATAAATAAATAAATAAATAAATATAAATAAATAAATAAAAAGAGCCACCTGGCATGTGCTTGTAGTCCTAACTACTCTGGAGGCTGAGGTGGGAGGATCGCTTGAGCCCAGAAAGAAGTTTGAGGCTACAGTGAGCTATGATGGCACTACTGGACTCCAGCTTGGTAGACAGAGTGAGACTCTGTCTCTAAAAAAAAAGCTTTTTGGCTGGGCATGGTGGCTGTAATCCTAGCACTTTGGGAGGCCGAGGCAGGTGGGTCACTTGAGGTCAGGAGTTTGAGACCAGCCTGGCCAACATGGTGAAACCCTGTCTCTACTAAAATTACAAAATAGCTGGGTGTGATGGCATGCACCTGTAATCCCAGCTATGTGGGAGTCTGAAGCAGGAGAATCACTTGAACCTGGGAGGCAAAGCCAAGATTGTGCCACTGCATTCCAGGGTTCAAGTGATTCTCCTGCCTCAGCCTCCCGAGTAGCCAAGATTACAGGCACCCGCCACCACACCTGGCTAATTTTTTGTATTTTCAGTAGAGTTGGGATTTCACTATGTTGGTCAGGCTAGTCTTGAACTCCTGACTTTGGGAGCCACCCTCCTCAGCCTCTCAAAGTGCTGGGATTACAGGTGTGAGCCACCATGCCGGTCTTCTTTTCTTTTTATTTAAAAAAATAGGCTGGGCATGGTGGCTCACGCCTGTAATTCCAGCATTTTGGGAAGCTGAGGCAGGCGGATCACGAGGTCAGAAGATGGAGACCATCCTGGCCAACATGTCTCTACTAAAAATACAAAAAAATTAGCTGGGTGCGGTGGCATGCGCCTGTAGTCCTGGCTACTCAGGAGGCTGAGGCAGGAGAATCTCTTGAACTCAGGAGGTGGAGGTTGCAGTGAGCCAACGTCGCACCATTGCACTCCAGCCTGGGTGACAACAGCAAGACTCTATCTCAAAAAAGAAAAGAAAAGAGCTTCCTGTTCCTTGGAGGCCCCTTGGACACCCCTAGTAACTCCAGAATGAGCTCTGCCTACTGCCTCCCGGGTTGGGGTACTGGACTGCAGTCTTCAGCCTCTGTTCTCCTTCTATGACTCCATGTGAGCTCTGCCCTGAGGTCCATTTCTTACTGGCCAACCTCTTTTACCTGTAATTCTCCACCCTCTTCAACTCTTCCCTGACCCCTCTGTTCTGTTGTGGATGTCTCTAGGTCTCAGTCCTAAAATGCTGCCCTTCATTCTGCACCTATCCTCCCCTCTCCCTAAGCAGTGCATCCCTCTTTCCACAGGAGGAAGTTCACTATGGCTCCAGTCCCCTGGCCATGCTGACAGCAGCCTGCAGCAAATTCGGTGGCTCCAGCCCTCTGCGGGACTCAACAACACTGGGCAAAGCAGGCACAAAGAAGCCGTACTCTGTGGGCAGTGACCTTTCAGCCCCCAAAACCATGGGGGATGCTTATCCAGCCCCCTTTTCAAGCACGAATGGGCTCCTCTCACCTGCAGGCAGTCCTCCAGCACCCACCTCAGGCTATGCCAATGACTATCCTCCCTTTTCCCACTCATTCCCTGGGCCCACTGGCACCCAGGACCCTGGGCTACTAGTGCCCAAGGGGCATAGCTCTTCTGACTGCCTACCTAGTGTCTACACCTCTCTGGACATGACACACCCCTATGGCTCCTGGTACAAGGCGGGCATCCATGCAGGAATTTCACCAGGCCCTGGCAACGCTCCTACTCCTTGGTGGGATATGCACCCTGGAGGCAACTGGCTAGGTGGGGGGCAGGGCCAGGGTGATGGGCTGCAAGGAACACTGCCCACAGGCCCTGCTCAGCCTCCACTGAACCCCCAGCTGCCCACCTACCCATCCGATTTTGCCCCCCTTAATCCAGCCCCCTACCCAGCTCCCCACCTCTTGCAACCAGGGCCCCAGCATGTCCTGCCCCAAGACGTCTATAAACCCAAGGCAGTGGGAAATAGTGGGCAGCTGGAGGGGAGTGGTGGAGCCAAACCCCCACGGGGCGCCAGCACCGGGGGCAGTGGTGGATATGGGGGCAGTGGGGCAGGGCGCTCCTCCTGTGACTGCCCCAACTGCCAGGAGCTAGAGCGGCTGGGAGCAGCAGCGGCTGGGCTGCGGAAGAAGCCCATCCACAGTTGCCACATCCCTGGCTGCGGCAAGGTGTATGGCAAGGCTTCCCACCTGAAGGCCCACTTGCGCTGGCACACGGGCGAGAGGCCCTTTGTCTGCAACTGGCTTTTCTGCGGCAAGCGGTTCACTCGTTCAGATGAGCTGGAGCGCCACGTGCGCACTCACACCCGGGAGAAGAAATTCACCTGCCTGCTCTGCTCCAAGCGCTTTACCCGGAGCGACCACCTGAGCAAACACCAGCGCACCCATGGCGAGCCAGGCCCGGGTCCCCCTCCCAGTGGCCCCAAGGAGCTAGGGGAAGGCCGCAACACTGGGGAAGACGAGGCCAGTCAGACGCCCCGACCTTCTGCCTCACCAGCGACCCCAGAGAAAGCTCCTGGAGGCAGCCCTGAGCAGAGCAACTTGCTGGAGATCTGAGCTGGGTGGAAGGCCTCCCACCCCAGGGCTCGCCTGCCAGTCTCTCTTGGCTCTCTGGACCACTGCTTGCCAATCGCTCTCTTTACCCCACGCATGCATCTTTCGGGGATCTCTCCCTCTGTCTCCCTCCTGGCCATTCTGAGCCTGGATATCTCCTTGCATGCCTCCTCATCTCACCTTCTCCCTTCACCATGAGACTGGCTTTCTGGAAACTCTCATCTCAGGCCCTCCCTTTGTGCCTGATTCCTGCACTCCAGCTTCCTAGACTCTGGCCCTGCCACGCCAACTCACTTTCTTTCCATTTGGGCTCCCAATACTAGTTCTCCATCTAGCTCCTTGACATGTATGTACCCTTTCTGCTTCTCAAATTTATTTACTGCTGTCCCTCAGCCTCCAGGCTCCAGTCAGTCTTCCCAACTTCCCACCATTGCTTGCCATTCTCCAGAGCCTTTTTTCCTTTTTACAAACACAACGATAATGATGATAATTTATTGCCCCCTGGTGGCCTCTTCATCAGGGACCATGGTTAGGGGGATTGGGGTTAGTGACCTGGCCAGAGGCAGGGTGCCGAGAAGGGGGCAGACCAGTGGGGATCTGATCCCAAAGATGGGGTGACCCCAGGGTCAGGGAAGCTGCCCCCAGGCCTGTATATTTAACCCCTATGTACCAGGAGTAATGAATAGTAATAATAATAATTCTATTTATGTAAGTTATGATGACGGGTCAGGTTGAGTGAGCTGGGGAGAGAAGCGGATCCATTTCTGCCAGAAAATTCTAGCCAAATGCATCTCTGTATAGTCAAAATGTTAGTGGAGAAGGTCTTGTTAATAGAATGTCTATCATCAGGATCTCAGTTGATGGGGTTTCTCTTTTAATGAAGTCTCTACTCATTGGGTTAGCTAGATCTCTGCTAAAGAGTTGATGGGGTATCTCTTGATTAGGGGATACTTAATATCCCCAGCCCCAGCCAGAAGCTGTGAAACCTCAAGTCCTATGGAGGGGAGAAGGACTGGAATGTACCCCAGCGCCCTTGACCCCAGAGCAGGTTCTTCCACTGCCCCTCCCCTTAGACACCATTACCCCATCAGGTCAATCCCCTGTTGCCATGGTTATGGAGCGCTCGCAGCTGCCATCTCAGACGTGCTCTTTGGGGAAGTCCATCTAACAGGAGGACATTGGTTTGGAGGTGCACCTCCTGAAGCATAGGTGGGGAAGGCTTTCTCTGGGATCAAATTCAAATAAATCAAGTATTTATTGAGTGCCTACTCTGTGCAAGGCACTGTGCTAGACCTGGTGCCTAGAAGCCCTGAGAAAGAAGAACTTATAGAGCTAGGAGGACAGGCTCCCTAGTTGATCTGGGAGTACACCCACATGCCCCCACCCTGGTACTTCCGATGCTCCCACCTCCACCTCCAGTGACTTTTAAAGCCGCTTCGTGCCTTTCCTGTAACTTTGGATCCTCCTTTTCTGTCCCCTGCTGTCTCAAGGCCCCAAGTTAAAGGGTTAAAGCCGCTGGAGCTTGGGGGGAGAACATTGCGGAAAGGAAGGGATCATGCCCTTTGTGGAATCTTTCTTTTTTTTTTTTAATTTAATAAATAAAAGTTGGATTTGAAATTTTGTCCTGATGAGAAAAGGAGACGAGGAAGGGTGAAGAGTGGTTCAAGGATTTTTTTTCTTTAGCAAATTGGGGACTACCCATGGGCGAATATTCTATTGTGCATGTTTGCTTACTATGCTTGCGGTTAAATAGTTTATCGGCGAGCGCGGTGGCTCACGCCTGTAATCCCAACACTTTGGGAGGCCGAGACGGGCGGATCACCTGAGGTCAGTAGTTCGAGACCATCTTGGCCAACATGGTGAAACTTCCATCTCTACCAAAAATACAAAAATTAGCCGGGTGTGGTGGCAGGCGCCGGTAGTCCCAGCTATTTGGGAGGCTGAGATAAGAGAATCGCTGGAACCTAGGAGGTGGAGATTGCAGTGAGCAGAGATCGGACCACTGCATTCCAGAGTGGGTGGCAGAGCGAGACTCCGTCTCAAAACAAAACACAAAATTGTTTATCGGTCAAATCCTCCAGCGGTGTTCAGTTTTTGGGTGTGCAGTGCTTTCTGCAGAGTTGGGAAGACTCACTGGTTTCTACCCTGGCCCTTTCTGGACTGCACCAACCGACCCTGGTCAGGGCAATGACGCGATCCGAGCGCGGGCACCGCGGTTGCAGTGCGGGCTACTGCGCGGCCCCAGTCCGGCGGTGGTGCGGCTCCCGGCGGGCGAACTCGGCCTGGCACGTCACCCGCCCCCTGCCCCGGGCCTGCAATCAGTTGTGCCCGCCACGGAGTTAGCAGAGGAACAAAAGGCACTCTGTGGCAGCCATCCCCGAGCCACAATAGGGCTTTGTGCGGCCCCCGCCCCCGCAAGGTTACCCCACTGGGCCGAGGGGGCGCACAGGCCGCTCCCCTCAACCTGGGCCCGACTCCCAGCTGCGCCCCGCGTCTGACGGTCCAACGCGCGGGCCGCAGGAGGCGCTGCTACGGCTGGGAGGGGGCCGGCGACACTAGGCGGGCTCGGGTTACGAGCCCCCTCCCCACCCTGACGCCACTCCCGCCCCCGCCCAGGTGTGAAATCTCCTGCCCTCTGGCTGGGCGCGCTGCTTCAAAGGCGCTTTGAAGAAATCCGAGTTCCGAAGACTTCTTTAGTGGGCTGGGGGCTGCGACGGAAGAGACCCGGGAGAGGGGGCTGGGGCTGAGGAAGGGCGGGGGGCGCCTTGGAGCTGGTCTGAGCGAGGCAGCGGCCTGGGGTGGACCCCCGGGATCCCGCCCCAACCCCGCCGGGCAGGCTCCTCCGGACCCCCCAGAGTCTGGCCCTTTCGCCTCCCGGTCTCCGCCTGTCCGGTGCCAGCTCCCTCCCGCCGCAGCCTCGCGGTCCTCCCCTCCCCAGCCCCTCGGCCCCTTTCATCTTCCCTAGACTCCGCATGGGGTTTTGCTGGTTTCTGGGAGATAAAAACCGCTTCAAATAGCGGCGGCGCGCTGCCAGGACAAACAAGGGCCGGGCGGGCCATGTGCGCCTGGTTACCGGCCCCGGGTCGGGGCGCCGGGCTCCAGCGGGCCCGGGAAGGGGTGGCGGGCGGAGCTCCAGGCACCCAGGCTCCGACGTTGACTCCCAAAGTGGGGGGCCCCTTTTAGAAGCGGCCTGCGCGCGGCCTCGGTTCCCGCCCAGGTCGTAGGGAGGGGCCGGCGGGGACCGCCCGCTAAGCGCTCCGAGCCCGTAAGGTTCCCCACAGTTGCTGAGTCGCCTGGGCCGCCGCGCCCCCTGGTGAAGTTATTGGGTGAGCAAGATGGGCCTGGACTTGGACTTCCGTAGAACCCGCAAATTGTGAAAACCATGCCACAAACGTTAAATAAGCAGTATGGGGGAGGGGACAGTATTTGTGCCAGGCCAGGGCGGGGGCAGCGGACGGAACAGCACTGTTCCTTCTCTCCAGTTCACCTTACAGGGTAAGATGTAGGCACCTAACCGATCATTATAACCTGTTGGTGAAAATCGAGGTTTCATGGAAGGCTGGTGGAAGTTGCAGGTCGGGGTGATTTCCTGGGGGTATCTGGGTGTGGATAGTGTTACGACTAAGGTACAAACGGAAACTTGATTGCGGATCCTCAGTGCTCTCCACTCATCAGTCAGTCACCGACTCCCTCTTCTCCCTCCAACCTGCCCACTTCCCCTTCTCAGGGACAGCTTTCCCAGCCAGGTTCCCCAAACCATCCCCAGTGTATAACTTATGCTCTTCAAGCTTTCTGTGACTTTCCAGGTGACGATGAACTCATTTCAATGGGGCTATGGGAAAGGGTTAGAGCAGGGGTCCCGCCCCTGTCAGTGGTCTGTAAAGGAACCGCACTGCAGGATGAGCTAAGCAAGCTAAGCACCGCCTCTGTCAGATCAGCGGCATTAGATTCTCAGAAACGCGAACCCGCCGAGCGCGGTGGCTCACGCCTGTAATCCCAGCACTTTGGGAGGCCGAGGCGGGCGGAGAGCCTGACGTTGGGAATTCGAGACCAGCCTGGCCAGCATGGTGAAACCCCGTCTCTACTAAAAAAAAAATACAAAAATTAGCCAGGCGTGGTGGTAGGCGCCCGTAATCCCAGCTACTTGCGAAGCTGAAGCAGGAGAATTGCTTGAACCTGGGAGGCTGAGGTTGCAGTGAGCTGAGTTCCCGCCATTGCACTCCAGCCTGGGCACAGAGCAAGACTCAAAAAAAAAAAAAAAAGATCTCAGGTGTAACAGTTTCATACTGAAACCACTCCCTCCCCACCTCCCCGTGGAAAAACTGTCTCTGGTTGGGGACCGCTAGGTTAGAGACTTGCTACTAAAATGTGGTCTGTGCAGTATCAGCTGGGGATTCTTTGGAAATATAGCCTCTGAGCGCCACCCTAGAAGATGCCCAGGTGATTCCTATGTCCCTTAACAGTTGAAAAGTACTAGGTTAGAGGAGATCCACCTGCCTTCTCAGGTGAAGTGCATTTTCAGGAGATTCTGGGGCCCTTTGTTTTCTGACCTGGGAGTAACTCTCTTGGGGGGAATTTTCCGGTGAAAAGAGGGCAGACATGGAATCCAGAATACTAGAATTGGATTGCCCCCCTAGATTATTCAAATTAGATTGGCAGCTCTTGGGAGTGGGGACTGCCTTATACATCTTCAAACCACTTATTAACATTTGTTAATGAACTCCGACCAAGGTCACCCAGCTGATGGAGCAATTAACCTCTGACATTTGTTTAGCACTTCAAAATTTATTAGATAGTTTCACTTCCATTATTTTTATGGAAAACAACCATATGAAGTAATTAGGACACTGCAAATGAGGGAAGGGAGACTCAAAGAATTCAATGGTTTTAACAAAGTCTGTAAGAGGGGCCCCCATTCTCTTTCTTTTCCTTCCTTCCTTTCTTTCTCTCTCTCTCCCTCCCTCCCTGCCTTCCTTCTTCCCTCCCTCCCTTTCTTCTCTCTCTCTCTCTCTCTCTCTCTCTCTCTGCTTGCTCGCTTGACAGGTTCTGGCTCTCCGACCAGGCTGTAGTGCAGTGGCACAATCTTGGATCCTTGTAGTCTTGATTCTCCCATCTCAGCCTTCCAAGTATCTGGGACTACAGATGCTTGTCACCATACTGGCTAACTTTTGATTTTTTGTAGCTACATGGTCTTGCTACCTTGCCCAAGCTGATCTTGAACTCCTGGGCTCAAGAGATCAGCCTCTGTCTCCCAAAGTGCTGGGATTACAGACGTGAGCCACCACGCCAGGCCTCACTTTTATTCTTAAGTCAGAATAACTGGTTTGGGTGTATCTAGATCCAATCTCTCTGTAACTACTTTCCTTGTGACAGAAAAGCACACACCTTATGGGGTTATAAAGATTATAAAAGCACTTATTGTAATAAGTGCTCAGGAAATAGTTTTCCAGACAGGCGAGGTGGCTCAGGCCTGTAATCCCAGCACTTTGGGAGGCTGAGGCGGGTGGATCTCTTGTGGTCAGGAGTTTGAGACCAGCCTGGCCAACATGGTAAAACCCGGTTTCTACTAAAAATATAAAATAAGCTGGGCGTGGTGGTGCATGCCTGTAATCCCAGCTACTCGGGAGGTTGAGGCAGGAGAATTGCTTGAACCTGGAAGGCAGAGGTTGCAGTTAGCCGAGATCCTGCCACTGCCTTCAGCCTGGGCAATAGAGCGAGATCCTGTCTCCAAAAAAAAAAAAAAAATTAAAATAAGGGAAATGTTAGCTTTCCTTCCTTCCTTTCTTTTTTTTTGAGATGAAGTTTCACTCTTGTTGCCCAGACTGGATTGCAATGGTGCTATCTCAGCTCACTGTAACCTGTACCTCCTGGGTTCAAGCTATTCTCCCTCCTCAGCCTCCTGAGTAGCTGGGATTACAGGCGCCCGCCACCACACCAGGTAATTCTTGCATTTTTAGCAGAGATGGGGGTTTCACCATATTGGCCAGGCTGCTCTCGAACACCTGACCTTCAGGTGATCGACCCACCTCGGCCTTCCAAAGTGTTGGGATTACAGGCGTGAGCCACCGCACCCGTCCAGGAAATGTTAGTTTTCCAACCGTCCCCACCTCCCTTTCCAGGACGCCTAACCTTGTGGGTGCAGCACTGCTCCTCCTCTCTAAGACTTTTCCTTCAGCTTTCCAGCCAGCTTCCTGTGACACGCCTGTATTTTCTTCTGGGTGATCCACAGGCCTGGGAAGGTTAATTTGGTACTTCCCTGAATGTGGCTTATTTCGGGCTTTCTAAGCACTAAGAGTGAGTGGGAGAAGGTGTAGGGGAATTCGGAGCTGGAAAAAACAGTGGTAATAGTCTCATGGAAGAAAACAAGAAAACCCCGCTCCCGACGGTAACCAGGGTTTGGCCAGAGGACGCACGTGTCCACGCTGCTCCCCCTCCGGCCGCCAGGGGGCGGAGGAGGACGCTTTGGAGGTCTGTCCCGGGATCACGCACGCGTCATTCTTTCCCGTTAGTCTTTCCTTCGCTTCCGTTGAGCGCCGCCCCGCCGTTTGTCCCTTACGGCTACCCGTCCGCATACGAATCTAGCCCGGGAACTGAGTCGTGGGAGTGCGGTTTGTGCCATTCCGGCCAGGAGTTTGCTGACTCCAGACGTCCTGCGGACCGGCAAGATGTGCTCCCTGGGGTTGTTCCCTCCTCCACCGCCTCGGGGTCAAGTTACCCTATATGAGCACAATAACGAGCTGGTGACGGGCAGTAGCTATGAGAGCCCGCCTCCCGACTTCCGGGGCCAGGTGGCCAGGGCGAGGAGGGAGGGGACCTACAGGCATGGGGGCGGAGTCGGGGAGAACTGGGGAAGGAAAGCAGTGTGACAGGGGCAGGGTCGCAGAGTCTAGCCGACTGGAAGCAGCCTGGCCCCTGCAGAGAGTAGAAGGGCTGGAATCTGTTTGGACTGGGATTGGAGTATAAGAGGGAAGTTAAGGAGCTGTGGAGGAGGCCTAGAGGGGATGGAGAGAATGAGAGAGATTCTAGGGAGTGTGAAGATGCAGGAGAACTCTTTAAAAATTGGGGACAGTATCTGGGGAGGATCGGGACGTTACAACCTGGAACTTTTTCCATGGTGTTTCTGGGAAGGACAAGGAAGGGAAACTGACATTGAGCGTTTGCCCTGTAAGAAAGAGGCTGAGTCAGGTGCTTTCTAAAACTGTTATACGGTTTCATAATTACAGCAACCCTATGAAATATTATTCTAGTTGTACAGATATGGGAGCTAAGACTTGTTTCCCATTCTCACAAGTGTTAGCTTTGTGGAAATGGGAAACAGGCCTCTGGAATCTCTTATACTTAGCCCAGCGGTGGGTGGAGATAGCAAGGAATTAAAGATTTGGGAGGAGACTGACTCACCATCACACCCCTCACTTCTGTGCTATAGTGGATCAATCTTCCGGTCCTACACCTGACCAAGGATCCCCTAAAGACCCCTGGAAGGCTGGACCATAGCACAAGCACTGCCTTCATCCATCACCGGGAGCAAGTGTGGAAGAGATGCATCAACATTTGGTGAGGCATGGCAAAGGGTTTCCTAGGTCATAGTCAGCAGATCCTGGAAAATGAGTCACCACCCCTTTACCTTGGGGTGTTCTTCAAAAGACTTGTTCAGGCTGTCTCTTCATGAGAGCTGTGTATATGCTAAATCATGTGAAATTACTAGTCCTTATTGTAGAACTCAAATGCTCAATAAATATCAGTTTTCCTTCCTTGTCCTTCCCAAGAACACTATGGAAAAAGTACTTCCATTTCATCTCTAGTAACTTGCTTTGCTTTCTGGCTTGATTAGATGAACCTGCTCTCTGCCCCTACCCCATATCATTACCACTTCTGAGCTTTTACTTGAAGCTCAGCAAGATTAGATATAAGGTTGCATTGAATAATCTCATACATAGGTGATCCACTTTGCACATGTAGGAGTGGAGCCACACTCCCTGGGTCCTTTTGTTTTTTGAAATGGAGTCTTGCTTTGTTGCTAGGTTGGAGTGCATCTCAGCTCACTGCAACCTTTGCCTCCTGGGTTCAAGTGATTCTCCTGTCTCAGCCTCCTGAGTAGCTGGGACTACAGGCACGTGCCACCATGCCTGGCTAATTTTTTGTATTTTAGTAGAAATGGGGTTTCACCATGTTGGCCAGATGGTCTCGATCTCCTGACCTCATGATCTGCCCAGCTTGGCTTCCCAAAGTGCTGGGATTACAGGTGTGAGCCACTGTACCCGGCCTGGGTTCATTTTCTGGCTGTGCCATTTTTTAGCTGTGTGACCTTCAGCAAATTACTTAATCACCTTGTTTTTCAGTTTCTTCATCTGTATGTGGAACTTATCTTACAAGGTTGTAGTGATGATTCAGTGAATTAATAAAGTACTGAGAGAACAGTGCTTCATATTAATGGCACATTTTTTTTTTTTAATGAGACGGAGTCTTGCTCTGTCCCCCAGGCTAGAGTGCAGTAGTGTGATCTCGGCTCACTGCAACCTCTGCCTCCCGGGCTCAAGTGATTCTCCTGTTTTGGCCATCTGAGCAGCTGGGACTATGGGCATACACCACCATGCCTGGCTAATTTTTGTCTTTTTAGTAGAGATAGGGTTTCACCATGTTGGTCAGACTGGTCTCGAACTCCTGACCTCACCTGATCTGCCCGCCTTGGCCTCCCAAAATGCTGGGATTACAGCTGTGAGCCACTGGGCCTGGCCCTATTAATGGCACATATTAATCCCTTCAAGGATTAGTTATGCCAGGCACAGTGACTCATGCCTGTAATCCTAGCATTTTGGTAGGCTGAGGCAGGCAGGTTGCTTGAGCTCAGTAGTTCCAGACTATCCTGGGGAACATGGTGAAACCCTGTCTCTACAAGAAAAATACAAAACTTAGCCAGGTATGGTGGTGTGTGCCTCTAGTCTCAGCAACTCAGGAGGCTTAGGTATAGGAGGATTGCTTGAGCCTGGGAGGTGGAGGTTGCAGTAAGCCAAGATTGCACCAGTGCAGTGGCACAGAGTGAGACCTTGTCTCAAAAAAAAAAAAAAAAAAAGAGTTAGTAGGGATGAATTCCTAGAAATTAAGTTGCTGGGCTCAGAGGGTATGTTCATCTGTAATTTTATGAGGTGTTCCAAATAGTCCTCTGTCAAAATTGTACATGTATATGGTCCCACCAGCAGTGTGTGAGAGTGCCTGTTTTCCAACACATGTACTGTCAAACTTTGATCTTTGGTACTTTAGTATAGTTGAATGTGCATGCCAGTGAGTGAAGTTGAACATCAGTTTATTGAAAAGCCATTAATTCCCAGGCTCTTTCTGTCTCCTACTTCTGCGGCTGCTGCTTGTCAGGCTTTTTGGTGGCTCCTCTTCCTGATATCCCTTAAATGTTGGTGTTCCTGGGGCTAGACTTCCAGTCGATGCATCAGACCTGGGTGTTCACTTGTTTGCCAAATTATCCTGCTTGAATATTTCACAGACTTCATATATTCAGTATGCTCAGATCCAGTCTCTTTATTTCTCTCTCCAAACCTATTTCCCAATGATCATATTACTCATTTAGGAACAAGTGGTTTTAGTGTAGGTTCTGCGGCAGATAGATGGTTGACTCCTGACTCTGCTACTTTCTACTGAGATTACCTTGTTCATATTAATTAACCTCTTCATACCTTTTGTTTCATCTAAAAATGCAGTGATAGGCTGGGCATGGAGGCTCATACCTATAATCCCAGCACTTTGAGAGGCTGAGGCGGGTGGATCACTTGAGGTCAGGAGTTTGCGACCAGCCTGGCCAATGTGATAAAACTCTGTGTCTACTAAAAGTAAAAAAATTAGCCGGGCATAGTGGTACCCACCTGTAATCCTAATTACTCAGGAGGCTGAGGCACAAGAATTACTTGAACCTGGGAGGTGGAGGTTGCAGTGAGCTGAGTTCATACCATGGCACTCCAGCTTGGGCAACAGAGTGAGACTCAGTCTTAAAAAAAAAAAAAAAGCACAGTGAAACCCTGCCTCTACAAAAAATTTACGAATTAGCTGGGCGTGATGGTGTGCGCCTGTAGTCCCAGCTGCTCAGGAGGCTGGGGCAGGAATGCCTGAGCCCAGAAGGTTGAGGCTGCAGCGAGCCGTGATCATGCTATTGCACTTTAGCCTGAGTGACAGAGCAAGACCCTGTCTCAGTAAAATAAAAATACATGCAGTGATAACAATACTTGTCTTGTAGGATTGTGGTAATGGCTTGATTAGTTCATGTGAGGCACCTAGTCCAGAGCTGGCACATTGTGAGCGTGTTAGCTGATATGACTATTACCTAGGCGTTTCCCTTGTATTGCTCTTTCCTTTACTAATGTCTGTTTAGTCTTCACATCTTGTTCTTGGTACTTCCTAAATCTCTCAAATCTGTCTATTTTCTTCATACCCACCAGTTCAGGCCATTTTCACCTTTTTCCTGCAGTAGATTCTTAACTGATTTATTTTCTTTTTCTTTTCTTTTTTTTTTTTTAATAAAAGATGGGGTTTCACCATGATGGCCAGGCTGGTTTTGAACTCCTGACCTCAGGTGATCCACCCACCTCGGCCTCCCAAAATGCTGGGATTACAGGTGTGAGCCACCGTGCCCGGCCTTTTTTTTTTTTGGCAGGGTCTTGCTCTGTTGCCCAGCGTGGAGTGCAGCAGCACGAACATGAAACATGGCTCACTGCATCGTCAGCCCCCAGGGCGCAAGCGATGCTCCCTCCTCAGCCTCTCAAGTAGCTGGGGCCACAGGTGTGTGCCACCACACCTGGCTAATTTTGTATTTTTTTTGTAGAGGCAGCGTTTTTCTATGTTCCCTAGGCTGGTCTTTGAGCTCCTGAACTCAGGCGATCCACCTGCCTTGGCCTCCCAAAGTGAGCCACTGCACCTGGACTTTTTTCTGTTCTTTTTTCGTGTGTGTGTGTGTGTGTGTGTGTGTGTGAGTGTGTGTGTGTGTGAGAGAGAGAGAGAGAGAGAGAGAGAGATGGAGTCTCACTCTTGTCCAGGCTGGATTGCAATGGCGCAATCCCGGCTCACTGCAACCTCTGCCTCCCAGGTTCAAGCGATTCTCCTGTCTCAGCCTCTCGAGTAGCTGGAACTAGAGGCGCATACCACCATGCCCAGCTAATTTCTGTATTTTTAGTAGAGATGGGGTTTCACCATGTTGGCCATGATGGTCTCGATCTCCTGACCTTGTGATCCGCCCGCCTCAGCCTCCCAAAGTGCTGGGATTAGCATGAGCCTCGTGTCGGCCCTTATTCTTATCACTCCCTAATCTGCAGGCAGACTGCTCTTTCTAAATGATACCGTGTGGGCCTGGCATGGTGGCTCATGCCTGTAATCCTAGCACTTTGGGAGGCTGAGGTGGGTGGATCACCTGAGGTCAGGAGTTCAAAACCAGCCTGGCCATCATGGTGAAACCCCATCTTAAAAAAAAAAAAATGCTACTGTGTGATCCGTTTATTCTTTTCCTGAAAATGCTTCCATGGCTTTCCATTCATTGTCTTAGAGCAGGTCCTAACTCCTTGGCCTGCTCACAAAGCCCCAAAAGTCCTCTGAGCCTTGGTTGCCTCATAGATAAATGGGTAGAATGTCATTCAAATGTGAGATACTTAAATGAAAGGACAACATATAGAGTGCCAATGTGAGTGCCCGTATTTTTAATACATGTATAATGAATGAAACTTGTAGAGGGGACAGAGGGGATCAGAGTAATCTGACTCACGTTTTCCTCCCTTATCAGGTGTGATGTGGGCCTTTTTGGGGTGCTAAATGAAATTGCAAACTCAGAAGAAGAGGGTAAGTATTTTTCCCTCCAGCCTTCTCTAGTTCTGTGGTTATCTCCCCTCCATATTCTCGAACTCACCCTGACACCTGTTGGCCCAGACTCTTTCCTTTTAGCCCTGTTTTTCCTGTTTTCTTCTCTCCTACATACCCAAATAACCCAGAGTGGGTGTGCAGAGTGAGGTGTTGGGAGCACTTACTGGGCAGAAGGACCTGGGGAGTGGCTGGCTGTCCTTCCTTGTCTTTCACCTAGAGGGCATCTGGTGAGAACCCTGTGAATGCTTTAATCAGAGCTGCTTCCTCAACCCCACAGTGTTTGAGTGGGTGAAGACGGCATCCGGCTGGGCCCTGGCACTCTGTCGATGGGCCTCCTCCCTCCATGGGTCCCTGTTCCCCCATCTGTCTGTAAGTTTGGCTTCCTCCCCAGCCCTCTGCAGTTACTGCATCCCCATCCCACTCTGCCCCCATTCCTATCCCTGCAGATCAGGGTTGGGTGTGATGACTTCAGAGGGTATGAGTGGTCCAGCTCCTTGGTAGGAATAGTGAGGGGATGAGCTCTTTTTGCCCCAGTGTGTCCTCTGTCTGCTCTGTTCTTACAGCTCAGGAGTGAAGATCTGATTGCTGAATTTGCCCAAGTCACAAATTGGTGAGTGCACAGTCCCTGGAGCTTTGTGGGAAGGAAGTCCTGAACCTTGAAACTTCTTCTGGGGAGAAGGCAAAGACTCCTACTCTTTTCCTGATTACTCCCCATGTTCTCATTCCTCCTGTTCCCCCCAAAAAGAATAAAAGAAAAAGTAGAAAAAAACCACGTCCTTACTGGAAATGAATGTGAGCTTCTGGGCTTGGCTGGGGTAGGTGCAGGACTCTTTATGTTAACTCCTTCCTTAGGTCCAGCTGCTGCTTGCGTGTCTTTGCATGGCACCCTCACACCAACAAGTTTGCAGTGGCCCTGCTAGATGACTCAGTCCGTGTGTATAATGCCAGCAGGTGTGTGTGGGCATACCAGGTGGGCTCTGACTTGTCAATATCACCTTTGCTTGCCAGCCTTGGTCCCGGGGAGTCCTGCAGTTCTCAAACCTGATTCATAGGGCTCCTTCCAGAACTGGGGTCAGGGAAGCTCCATAACTAGATATGTGCTTTTTCTAGACCTAACCTCTATCCCCTCCTGCCCCATAATGCCCCTGAGCCCTGGATGGATCATCTTTCTTCTCTGTGGCTTTCTCTCCTTGACTGCACTCTGGGCCCTGGAGCCTTAGTGTTCTTGCCTTGACTCAGTTCCTTACCCCTTTACCGTAGCACCATAGTCCCCTCCCTGAAGCACCGCCTGCAGCGAAATGTGGCAGCTCTGGCCTGGAAGCCCCTCAGTGCCTCTGTCTTGGCTGTGGCCTGCCAGAGCTGCATTCTCATCTGGACCCTGGACCCTACCTCCTTATCTACCCGGTGAGTCCTCGTAGCCTGTCTTACCTTGGCCTGAGAGTGGTGCAATGCTAGGCATGGTGGGTGGTGAGGAGATCTGAAAGGAGAAATTCTTTGTCCTCACAGCACTTCCCAGGGCTATAGGAAAAGCAGATTAAGATCGAGGTAGGATGCTAAGAATACTCTAATCTGGAGAAAGAGACAGAACTAGGGGCTTTTTGGATTGTGGGTACAATGTGTCTGTGGGTTACAGGGTGGAAAGACTTTCTTTTTTTTTTTTTTTTTTGAGACAGAGTCTCACACTGTTGCCCAGGCTGTAGTGCAGTAGTGCAATCTTGGCTCACTGCAGTCTCCACCTCCTGGGTTCAAACAGTTCTCCTGCCTCAGCCTCCTGAGTAACTGGGTGCATGTCACCATGCCCAGCTAATTTTTTTGTATTTTTAGTAGAGATGGGGTTTCATGTTGGCCAGGATGGTCTCTATCTCCTGACCTCGTGATCTGCCCACCTCGGCCTCCCAAAGTGCTGGGATTACAAGCGTGAGCCATCTCGCCCAGCCGGATAGACTGTCTTTCAGAGGAATATCAGGAGACTTAAAGGAAGTATGAAGAAAATTAGTACAGATAAGATCAGAAACTAATGAAATTAGAAAACAAATACCTGTGAGCACTAACTAAAATAAAACCAGAAACTGGTTGTTTAAATTATGAATAAGCTGGGTGCTGTGGCTCATGCCTGTAATCCCAGCACTTTGGGAGGCTGAGGCAGGCGGATCACGTGAGGTCAGGAGTTCAAGACCAGCTTGGCCAATATGGTGAAACTCCATCTCTACTAAAATATAAAAGTAGCCAGGCATGATGGCGGGTGCCTGTAATCCCAGCTACTCAGGAGGCTGAGATGGGAGAATCATGTGAACTCAGGAGATGGTGGTTGCAGTGAGCTGAGATTGCTCCACTGTACTCCAGCCTGGGCAGCTGAGCAAGACTCCATCTCAAAAAAAAAAAAAATTGTGAATTAAGGCTGGGTGCAGTGGCTCACACCTGTAATCCCAGCACTTTGAGAGGCCAAGGTGGACGGATCACCTGAGGTCAGGAGTTCCAGACCAGCCTGGCCAACATGGTAAAACCCTGTCTCTACTAAAAATACAAAAATTAGGTCAGGCACAGTGGCTCATGCCTGTAATCCCAGCACTTTGGGAGGCCAAGGAGGGCGGATTGCTTGAGGCCAGGAGTTCAAGACCAGCCTGGCCAACATGGTGATACCCCGTAACGCCTGTGATCCCAGGGACTTGGGAAGCTGAGACATGAGAATCACTTGAACCCAGAGGGCAGACATTGTAGTGAGTTGACATCATGCCACTGCAGCTGTACTCCAGCCTGGGGGACAGAGCAAGACCCTGTCTCAAAAAAAAGACCAAAAAACAAAAAACCCAAAAATTGGTAGTATGCACCTGTAGTCTCAGCTACCCAGGAGGCTGAGGCAGGAGAATCACTTGAAACCCGGGAGGTAGGGGTGGGGGTTGCAGTGAGCTGAGATCACACCACTGTGATCCACCCTGGCCAACAGAGCAAGATTGTCCAAAAAATATATATATATATGAATAAAGAAGAAAACCTTTTGGCCAGCCTAATTAAGGAGAAAGAGAAAACCAAAGTATATTATTTTCAGAAGTGGAATGAGAGATAACCATAGATATGGTAGAAAATAGAAGAATCGGCCAGGCGCAGTGGCTCATGCCTATAACCCTAGCACTTTGGGAGGCCGAGGTAGGTGGATAACCTGAGGTCCGGAGTTCAAGACCAGCCTGGCCATCATGGTGAAACCCCATCTTTAAAAAAAAAAAAAAAGAAAAAGAAAACAGAATAATTACAAAAGAATATTATGGATGCTTAGGCCAACAAATTTGAAAATCTGAAGGAAATGTTTGATTTTCTAGCAAAATATAAGTTACCAAAGTGGATTGTAGAAGAAAATGATGAGTTCTGCTACTAAAAAAGTCACCAGGCTGAGATGGTTTTACGAGGGTTATATCTAATTTTCAAAAGGATAGTCTTAGGTTGGGTGCAGTGGCTAACGCCTGTACTCTTATCACTTTGGGAGGCTGAGGTGGGAGGATCACATGAGCCCAGGGGTTTGAGACAAGCCTTGGCAACTTCGTGAGACCCCATCTCTAAAAAAAATTTTAAAAATTAGCCAGGCGTGGTGGTGCAAGCATGTGGTCTCAGCACCTCAGGAGGCTGAGGCAGGAGGATTGCCTGAGCCTAGAAAGTCAAGGCTTCAGTGAGCCATGATCGCTACAGAGTAAGACCTTGTCTCAAAAAAAACGTAGTCTCTGTGTTACTTATTCCAGATTATAGAAAATTTGGAAAGCCTTCTGATTTTTAAAAAAAAACTTTAATAAACTTTTTATTTTGGCAGAATTTTAGATTTATAGAAAAGTTGCAAAGATAGTACAGTGTTTCGGCATATCCTTCCTGCAGTCTCCCCCGTTGTTAACATCTTATATTACCATGTTAGATTTGTCAAAACTAAGAAGCCAGTGTTTGTTATATTTGTTCATTATTATTAACTACAAATTTTATTCAGATTTCACCTGTTTTCCTGTTAATGTCCTCCCTCTTTCTGTCGCAGGATCCTTCCTGATTTATTTTTATAAGTTAATGTAACCCTAATACTTAAACCTTGACAATAGGTACTACAAGAAAAAAAATACATGATAATAGGTTTTGTTTTATTTATTTATTTTTTTTGAGACAGAGTCTTGCTCCGTCACCTGGGCTGGAGTGTAGTGGCGTGATCTTGGCTCACTGCATCCTCCACCTCCCAGGTTCAACTGATTGTCCTGCCTCAGCCTCCCGAGTAGCTGGGATTACAGGTACCCACCACTGTGCCCAGCTAATTTTTGTATTTTTAGTAGAGACGGGGTTTCACCATGCTGGCCAGGCTGGTCTCAAACTCCTGACCTCGAGTGATCCGCCCACCTCAGCCTCCCAAAGTCCTGAGATTAGAGATTGCGCCATTGCACTCTAGCCTGGACGACAAGCAAAACTCAATTTCAAAAAAAGAAAGAAAGAAATAAACAAGGCCAGGCGTGATGGCTCATGCCTATAATCCCAGCAATTTGGGAGGCTGAAGCAGATGGATTGCTTGAGCCTAGGAGTTTGAGAACTAGCTTGGGCAACGTAGACACTGTCTATACAAAAAAATTAAAAAACTAGGTGGGGTTGGGGTGTACACCTGTAGTCCTAGCTACTTGAGAGGCTGAGGCTGAGGCTGAGGCTGAGGCAGGAGCCTCAGGAGTCTGAGGCTGCAGTGTGCTGTGATTGTGCTACTGCACTCCAGCCTGGAGTGTGCCCAGCCCAGGAAATTATATATATATATATATATATATATATATATATATATATTTTTTTTTTTTTTTTTTTTTTTAGACAGATTTTTGCGGTGGTGCCAGGGTGGATGGCAGTGGCAAAAACAAAGCGCCATGTGGCCG
>CAUYLG010001024.1:0-10084 GCA_963573385.1 Cacajao melanocephalus | reverse complement strand
TACATTTTTCTCAGTATCACATTACACCTATTTTAAAAGTGACCACATAATTGGAAGTAAATCACTCCTCAGCAATTGCATAGCATTTCACAGGTCTAAGTAAAACACTGGTTGGCTGCTTGTTTGTTATTTTCATCCCTTATTCCTTCCTGTCTCCATTGTTAAGCACAATTTTTGGCATAAAAGAGGTTTTTAATACCCATTTTTAGACTGCATTCTAGCCTGGGCAATAGAACAAGAATCCCATTCTCTCTCCCTCTTTCTCTTCTTCTTTCTTTCTGTCTTACATTCTTTTTTTCTTCTTTCTTTCGCTCTCACTTTCTTTCCTCTCTTTTTCTTTTTTTCAAAAATAAAAAATATAATATTACTTTAAAAAATACATAATTTTGTCCTTAAAAAGTCTCACAAATGTTTGTCACATTTATTCCTAGGAAATTTAGAATTACATTAACTTTAGGTGACAAGAATATAGCCATATAATTGAATTGTGTATACTGATTTTTGTATCAAGCAAACTTACCAAATGTCTTTATTAATTCTAATTTAGCTATAAATTCTTTTGAAATTTCAATGAAGATGTTATCATCTAATAATAATGGTTTTGTTTATTCTCTTCAAATCCTTATGCCTTTTTCTCTCCTTTTTTTTCTGCTAAATTGATGGGGCAGGGATTCCTATTTCAATGTTAAGCAGAAAACATTCTTGGAATCATCTTACTCCTAAAGGAGATGTTTTCTATGTTTAACCATTACACATAATATTTTGCCCTATGTTTTTTTAAATTAACCTATCTTAAATTAAGCAATTTTCAATTATTAGTTTGCAAATCATGAATGAATGTTCAATTTTATAAAACTTAATTTTTATCTACACTACTAAAATATTTTTTCCCTTAATTTGTTAATATAATTAACTATGGTACACGCAAGTTCTAATATTAGCAGCATTAAAGTAACCTCACATTCCTGGGATGAGTCCAAATTGGTCATGATAAATTAGTTATTTTGTGCAGTATTCAGTTTCATTAAAGAATTTTGTATCTATAATTGTGTGAAATAATCTGTAATTTCTCATTCTTTTTAGAATCTTTGCGAAAGTATTGGTACTCATATCTACTAGCTTTTTATCAATAACATATCACTAGAAAATAAAATTTAAACAGTACTTTTAAAACAGATAATACCATCTATATAATTAACTCAAATAAAAGATGTTTAAAATATATACAGAGAAAATTATATAACTTTTTAAAGAGCCATTAATAAAAAATCTCTAAAAAATTAAGAGACATATCATGTTATGAATTTGAAAACTCAAAACTGCAAATGTATAAATTACCCCAAGTAGATTAGATAGACTCATTGCAATCCCAGTCAAAATCCAGCAGGTTTCCTTTTGTTGAATTTGGTAAACTGAATGTTTAGAAATGCAGAGATCTAATACCCAAAATATTCTTGATAAAGTTGAAAGGACTTGCTTCACCAGCTATCAAGACATTATAAACCTATAATAATTCAGATAGCATTTGCTCAGGGATAGACAAATAGACCAATGGCAACAGAATATAGGAAGCGGACCAGATGTATGCATAATAGATACTTAATACATGACAGAATAACACTGTTGATCATAAAGGAAAGGACAGACCACTAAAAATATGGTGCTGGGACCATTTTTCCCATATGGAGAAAAATGAAATTGGTCCTTTTTCTCCCATGTACATAAAATTTAGTTCCATGTAAATTGAAAACCTAAGAAAGGCAAAACTATGATGTTTTTAAAATATAGGAAAATATCTTTACTAATTCAGTATAGGTGAAGATCTTTTTTTTTTTTTTAAGATGGAGATTTGCTTTTGTTGCCCAGGCTGGAGTGCAATGGCGCAATCCTGGCTCACAGCAACCTCTGCCTCCTGGGTTCAAGTGCCTCCTGCCTCAGCCTCCCAAGTAGCTGGGATTACAGGTGCCCGCCACCACACCTGGCTAATTTTGTATTTTTAGTAAAGACGGGGTTTCTCCATGTTGGTCAGGTTGGTCTTGAACTCCCAACCTCAGGTGATCCACCTGTCTCGGCCTCCCAAAGTGCTGGGATTACAGGCATGAGCCACTGTGCCCAGCCATGAAAGTTTCTTAAACATAAAAAAAAATTAACCCTAAAGGAAAAATTCAACTGTATTAAAATTAAGAACTTTTCCTATACTTCAGCAATATTTGCAATAATATTACAGAGCAAGTACTGAGTAGATAAAGAATGCCTACAGTGGCTCATGCCTGTAATCCCAGCACTTTGGGAAGCTGAGGCGAGAGGATTGCTTGAGGCCAGGGGTTTGAGATCAGTCCGGGAAACATGGTGAGACCCTGTCTCTACAAAAAGTAAAAATATTAGCCAGGCATGGTGGCATGTGCCTGTAGTTACAGTTACTCAGGAGACTGAGGTGGGAGGATCACTTGAGCCCAGAAGGTCAAAGCTGCAGTGAGCTATGATTACGCCACTGCATGTCAGCTTAAGTAACATAGTGAGACCCTGTCTCAAACAAAAAAAGAATGCCTAGCTATCAACAAGAATAGCAGACCACCTATAGAAAAATAATCAAAAGTTTCAAATAGGCACTTCACAAAAGAGGAAATTCAAATAGATAATAACCATATGAAAAGATTGTATACCTCATAGGTAATGAGAAAAATATAAATTAAAAATACCAACAGTTATAATTTCAAAACCACCTCACTGGCAAACATTAAAGTCTGACACTAGCATGCATTGGTTAGAAAGTGGAACATTAGGAACTCTCATACACCACCGGGTAGAAGATAAAGTATTAGGTTGGTGCAAATGTAATTGCAGTCGTAATTTGCCATTACTTTAATGGCGAAAACCACAATTACATTTACACCAATCTAATAGTATAAGTTACATTGGAAATATGATTAGCATTACCTATCAATCTGAAAATAGGTGTAGACTGGATGGGAGAACTACAGAGATGTTGGTCAAAGGACACAAAATTTCAGTTAGACTGGTGGAATAAGTTAAAGAGATCTATTGTACATCATAGTGACTATAGGTAACAATAATATGTTATATATTTGAAAATTGTTAAGGGTAGATTTTAAGTGTTCTCATCACAAAAAAATGATAAATGTGAGGTGATGCATATGTTAAATAGGTTGATTTAGCTATTCCACATATATACACACATCAAAACATGTTGTACACCATAAGTATGTATAATTTTTACTTGTCAATGTAAACAAATAGGCATAACTTATAGCAAGTTGGCCTCTAGAGTCTCATTTACACGTACAACAAGAAATATGCTATCATTGCCTCAAACTGGAATCAACCCAAATATCTGTCATTCATAAAGTAGACAAATTATGGCATATTTTTGCAATGGAATATCACATCACAATGAACATGAGCAACAGTAGATACCCACACATCATAGGTGAGTCAGAAGCCTAATGTTGGGTGAAAAAAGCCAGACACAAAATATTGCATATGATATGAATCATTCCAGATAAACTTCAAACGCAGGCAAAACTTAACAATACTGTTTAAAAACACATAAGTGGCAAAGCATAAAGAAAAGCAAAAGGTAATTATCTCACCAGTAAGGACGTAAGATTCTTAAAGAGAGAAGATAGAAAGTTATGGTCATAGAAGGCCACCATAGGGAAGTGTTCTATGTTGAAAGGTGTGCAGTTTTACTACTACTATATGTTTCATTAGCATTCATAGCTCCATGTATGTTTTATGTACTTCCCTACAGTTATCTAAAATAGGAAAATACAAATATTCATTGGTTTTTGTTTTAAAACAAATATTAAATACTTTGAGAGAGGCTAAAATGAGGCTCTGAAACCTAACAAACCTGAATTCCAATCCCAACTCCATTACTCAATCTTGTGACCTTGAGATGCTTAACTACTCTCTAAGCCAGCGGTTCTAACCTTTGCTGCACTTTGTAATCACCTGAGGGGCTTTTTAGAGAAATGCATATCGAAACCACTTTGCAATACCATCTCACTCCAGTTAGAATGGCGATCATCAAAAAGTCAGGAGACAAAAGATGCTGGAGAGGATATGGAGAAATACAAACACTTTTACACTGTTGGTGAGAGTGTAAATTAGTTCAACCATTGTGAAAGACTGTGGCAATTCCTCAAGGATCTAGAACCAGAAATACCATTTGACCCAGCAATCCCATTACTGGGTATATACCCAAGGATTATAAATCATTCTACTAAAAAGACACATGCACACACATGTTTATTGCAGCACTGTTCACAATAGCAAAGACTTGGAACCAACCCAAATGCCCATCAATGAGAGACTGGATAAAGAAAATGTGGTACATATATACCATGGAATACTATGCAGCCATAAAAAGGATGAGTTTATGTCCTTTTCAGGGATGAGGATGAAGGTGGAAACCATCATTCTCAGGAGATTAACACAAGAACAGAAAACCAAATACCACATGTTCTCACCCATAAGTGGGAGCTGAACAATCAGAACACATGGACACAGGGAGGGGAGCATCACACACCAGGGCCTGTTGGAGGGTGGGGGGCTAGGGGAGGGATAGCATTAGGAGAAATACCTAATGTAGGTAATGGGTCGATGGATTCAGCAAACCACCATGCCACATGTATACTTATGTAACAAACCTGCACATTCTGCACATGTACCCCAGAACTTAAAGTACATTTTTTTTAAAAAACTGCAGAAGCCCAGGTGCTACCTCTAGAGGTTCTGATTTAACCGATCGGTGAATGATGGCCTGAGCACTGATAATTTTTAAAGTTTCCAGGAGATTCTAATGGGCAGCCACAGCTGTGAACCACTGCTGTAAGCCCTAGTTTTCTTATCTGTAAAACTGTGATGATGATGTTGATGAGGAGGAGGAGGAGGATAAGGATGATGATGATGATAGTACCTTGTTGGAGAGTTGTTATAAGGATGGAAGATACTAGTATGTGCTTGGGATAGTGTTTGGCACTCAATGAAGTTTCACTTTTACTGTTAAACTGCTCACCTTACAAACAAGTTTTGAAGGTTGATTGCAACTGATTATTAAAGATTCATAAGAAATAGATGGTGCTGTAAGAAATCAGATTTGATGACAACCTAAATGCAAAAGAATAAAAGATGAGAATACTGGTTGGTATACTCTGAGAAAAAAACAAAAGGAAGTAGATCAGTCTTTTGACTATCAGCTATCTAGACCAGCAGTTTCCCATCCCTGGGCCATCGACTGGTACTGGTCCGTGGCCTATTAGGAACCAGGCCACACAGCAGGTGATGAACTGCAGGCAGGCAAGTGAGCGTTACCACCTGAGCTCCATATCCTGTCAGATCAGGGGCAGCATTAGACTCTCACAGGAGCACCAACCCTACTGTGAACTGCGCATGTGAAGGATCTAGATTGCACTCGATGAGAATCTGACTAATATCTGATGATCTGAGATGGAACAGTTTCATCCCAAAACCATCCTCACCTTCCCAATTCATGGAAAAAATCCTCTCCATAAAACCAGCCCCTGGGGCCAAAAAGGTTGGGGACTGATCTAGACACAGTCTCTCAGTTACACTCTCTTGTAATTTTCCAAGTTCATATGAGTAATTTAACAACCAGCAAACGGCTTGGCTTTATGTCTTCTGGCCTTGCTGTGGGTGGAATCTTGGAAATGCTAGTGCCTTATAGATATAATGTTCTCTTTGTTTAAAGATTTTGTTTTCTAACCAAGGAAATAATTCAGTTGTTTGAATTTTCTTATCCCCATCTATGATGTTCTAAACAGCTGGTGCTTTTTTGTTTTAGCACATGCTAATTTTTGCTCAGACTCCATGTTGACGTAGTATTTTATTGTCATGAATGTGTTATAGAGTGGATTTGTGATTTTCTAAACCAATCAATAATCATTGTATTAGCAATCTTTTATGTAGACAAAATTAAAATTTTGCTTCTTAATCTCACACATTAAAAAATCTTTATCTAATTCAATTGAGTGGTCCTAAAAAATAATGCTAAATATCTGGAATTCATGGCTGGGTGCTGTGACTCACACCTATAATTGCAGCACTTTGGGAAGCTGAGGCAGAAGGATCCCTTGAGGCCAGGAGTTGGAGCTGCAGTGAGCTATGATCACACCACTGCACTCCAGCCTGGGTGACAGACACCGTGAGAGGAAAAAAAAAATTTTATTAAGTGAGCTGATTTGTCAACTTCAAAAACTGCTTTATTGATTAGGTTAAATATTATTCCCTTAAACCATTAGCAAATGAACACTGAAGTAGAATGTCCCTCAAAGGCAAAACATAAAAATAAAAAAAAAAAGAAATCCCTTAAACAAGGGAGGAGGTTATGAAGTGATGAGAAAGAGTTGAGGGAATGTGTTGACTGGCTCAGCCCTCAGCTAGATTCAATCCAGTCCACCTGTTAAATGCCAAGAAAAATAAGCGCCTTTTGCAGAGGCTGAGATCTCCAGCTCTCTCCTCTGACCTCCCTCCTTTCTGACCCTTTGACCTCCCCTGCAGGAGCCACTCTGAGCAACTGTGCCCAGCACCTGGGAGGCAAAAGAACCCTGAAGACGCCAACAAATCAACATTCCACCAGGAATTTTGTGCTGGATAATTCAACCAGTTCAGCTGTTATCCTGGCCACACCCACAGTCTGGGCTTCCATCCAAACTGTCCTTCTTCGCTATTGAAAACCAGAAGCCACAGCCCTCAGCCCTGTCTTCTAGCTCCCCATCCAGGCCCCCCTTGCTCTCTCTTTCTCTGAGCTTCTCCACTGTGCCTTGTGAAACCCCAGTTCTATAAGGAACAAACTTCCTTTGGTCTACAAACATTTCCCTGGGAATTCCCCCAACATTAATAGAACAATAAACTTCTGGCCAGGTGCTGTGGCTCATGCCTGTAATCCCAGCACTTTGGAACGCCAAGGTGGGAGGATCACTTGAGTCCCAGGAATTCAAGACTGGCCTGGGCAACATAGTGAGACCCTGTCTCTACAAAAAATACAAAAATTAGCCAAGCATGGTGGGTGCATGCCTGTGACCCCAGTTACTTGGAAGGCTGAGGTAGGGAGAATCACTTGAGCCTGGGAGGTCAAGGCTGCAGTGAGAGAAGATCACACCACTGCACTCTAACCTGGTCAACAGAGTGAAACCCTATCGGGGAAAAAAAATGAACTTCTTAGCTGTCTTCCCAAACCTGCAATTCATGAGGAATAATTATCCTCTTAATCAGCAGGGCACCAACATTTGGAGTGAATACAACCTTCTCTCATTTGCCTTCCACATCCCATCTATTGCCAGGCCTTGACAATTCTAACTCTAGGGACTTTGTGTAAGGTAATGGGGCCTGAATGGGCCCATGCTCAATTACTCATCATTCTAACTAACTTTTTTTTAGTTTGTATTATGAAAAGTTTCAAACGTACATTAGAAACTAGTAAAGCAAAAATCCCATGTACCCACCATCTAACTTCATCAGATCTTGACATTTTATGGTACTGTATTTGATTCCATTTCCTTTCAAAATCTTTTTTTTAAAATAAACACGAAAAGGTTGTCGAATGACTCTCCCCAGTCCACATCACATATGCCAAACAGTGTCTAAGACACAGAACATAAAAAGAATCATTCACTCAATAGTACTTGGCATAAATGTATGAGCCTCCCTGAGTCCCAATCTCTTCTTTCCCTATGTCTCTTTCATCCTGCCTCCTTTTTGTATGTGTGTATTTCTATCTGCATGAGTTGCCTCTCTCAACATTTTTTTCTTTATATATCTGTGCATGTGCATCTATTTCCCTTTTATTATCATTCTCTCCATAAGATTTCTTCTTTCCTTTAATAATAACTACAGTCATACATCACTTCCCCATGAAAATATGTTCTGAGAAATGTGTTGCTAGGCACCGATGAAAGTTGTGTGGACATCATCGAGTGTACTCACACAAACCTAGATGGCATAACCTACTACACGTCTGGTCTATATGGTAGTGTCTTTTGCTCCTAGGCTACAAACCTGTACAGCATGCGACTATAATGAACACGGTAAGCAGTTGTAACACAATGGTATTTGTGTATGTAAACAAACATAAAAGAAGTACAACAAAAATATACGGTATAAATGACTTAAAATGGTACAACTGTCTAGGGCACTTACCATGAAGGGAGGTTGCAGGACTGGAAGTTCCTCGGGGTGAGTCAATGGGTGAATGTGCAGGCTCAGGACCTTACTACACACTGCTGTAGACTTTATGAACACTGTACACTTAGGCTAGATTAAATTTATTTAATTTTTTTCCTTAAATTACCCTTAGCTTACTGTAACTTTTTTTACTTTAAGCTTTTTAATATTTTTCAGTTCTTATAATAACATAGCTTAAAACACATTATACAGCTACACAAAAAATATTTCTTTATTCTATAAGCTTTTCTCTATTACAATTATTGGCATAAAAGAGGTTTTTAATACCCATTTTTAGACTGCATTCTAGCCTGGGCAATAGAACAAGAATCCCGTTCTCTCTCCCTCTTTCTCTGCCTCTTTCTCTCTTACATTCTTTTTTTTCTTTCTTTCATTCTCACTTTTTCCTTTTTCTTTCTTTAAAAAAAAAAGAAAAATAAAAAAATAAAAAAGCAATCATTAATTAAGAGAATAACTTTGAAATTCTGATTGCAATAGACTTTACTACATTAACCATAAACTTAAATATTAAATTTATTCTGGTTTTTGTAAAAAACAAAACAAAACAAAACAAAACTTTACAGACGATTATATATATTCACATCATTGATCAGGGACCCTCTTAAGAGGCAAACACTAATACAATAGCTAGAAATAAATTATTTAGGCAGATAGTGAGGGCCAAAGAATCCTCGGCAGAACTTCCCTTTTAACAAGAAGCAGCCCTAGAAATCATTTCTTTTCTAACAAAGAGCAGCCTGAAAGATTGAGCTGCGAACATAGGTAAAGAAGCTGGAAGCTTCCATGGGTGGATGCCTGCAGCTGTGCCAATAGAAAAGGGCTACCTGGGGGCCAGGCATGTCCACCATGAAAGCGCCATCTTCCTTTGTTAGCACGTGTACATTAAGAAAGAAATGGGCAACATGGAGAAGCTCAGGCAGAGAACCCACCTGCATAATAGAAGACTGGGTTGGGGGCTGCCAGAGATTTGCACCCTATGCTGACGGCACACCTGGTCCTAACCGGTTTTTCGTACTCTACGTACATCAGACACTACCTCCCCACTAGCTCATCTATAACCCTCCCTGCATTTCACTGTGGATCAGCAACCAATTTTCTCAGGACCCCTCTCGGTAGTAGAGAGCTCTTTTTTTTTTAAATTCTATTTTTAAAAACCAATCTGCACATCCAAAAATCTTTTTCTTATTTTACTTTAGGTACATACTATATCTGGCATGTCTCCCCATGTTACCCCTCCCCACCCCCCGTTGTCTCTCCCCTACCCCTCTAACTGTCCCCAGTGTGTGATGCACCTCTCCCTGAGTCCATGTGTTCCCGTTGTTCAACACCCACCTGAGAGAACATACGGTGTTTGGCTTTCTGTTCTTGGGTCAGTTTGCTGAGAATGATGGTTTCCAGATTCCTCCAAGTCCCTACAAAGGACACAAACTCATTGTTTTTTATGGCTACATAGTATTCCATGGTGTATATGTACATTTTCTTTGTCCAGTTTATCATTGATGAGTATTTGGATTGGTTGTAGGTCTTTGCTATTGTACACAGGGCTGCAATGAACATATGTGTGCATTATGTCTTTATAGTACAACGATTTGTAATTCTTTGGGTATATACCCAGTAGTGGGATTGCTGGGTCAAATAGAATTTCTATTTCTAGATCCTTGAGAAATCGCCACACTGTCTTCCACAATGGTTGAATTTACACTCCCAACTGTGTAAGAGTATTTCTATTTCTCCACTTCCTCTCCAGCATCTGTCTCCAGATTTTTTAATGATAGCCATTCTAACTGGCATGAGATGGTATCTCAGTGTGGTTTTGATTTGCATTTTTCTAATGACCAGTGATGATGAGCATTTTTTC
>CAUYLG010001023.1:0-24676 GCA_963573385.1 Cacajao melanocephalus | reverse complement strand
ATTTATTTATTTAGAGACAGAGTTTTGCTCTTGTTGCCCAGGGTGGAGTGCAATGGCATGATCTCGGCTCACTGCAATCTCCGCCTCCCAGGTTCAAGCGATTCTTCTGCCTCAGCATCCCAAGTAGCTGGGATTACAGGCATGTGCCACCACACCCGGCTTTTTTTTTTGTATTTTTAGTAAAGACGGGGTTTCTCCATGTTGGTCAGGCTGGTCTCGAACTCCCAATCTCAAGTGATCTGCCTGCCTTGGCCTCCCAAAGTGCTAGGATTACAGCCATAAGCTACCACGGCAGCCTTTTTTTTTTTTTTTTTTTGGTAGAGATGAGCCTCCCCCTGTTGCCTAGGCTCGTCTCGA
Organism: Cacajao melanocephalus; assembly: GCA_963573385.1. Taxonomy (NCBI): domain Eukaryota; kingdom Metazoa; phylum Chordata; class Mammalia; order Primates; family Pitheciidae; genus Cacajao; species Cacajao melanocephalus. Next base: position 24,319 of record CAUYLG010001023.1, on the reverse strand, counting down.
ATTCCTGGGCTCAAGTGATCCTCCCACCTCGGCCTCCCAAAGTGTTGGGATTAACTACCGCACCCAGCTTCCTTATACAATTTTTAAAATGTCTACACACACAGAAACACACCTTACAAGGATGGCATCACCCTTAATATGTAGTTTGGCTTCTAGGTATAAATATCATTTTGGAAGTGGTTCTCCATTAACATTATAATATTCTTAAAAAACACTTAGCTGCATCATAGGGATGGTCCATAATTTGGCCATGACTTCACCACTGTTAGATACTTGGGTTCTAACACTTTTCTTTTTCAAAATAAGACTGCTATGAACATGTTGGTTAATGCATCTTTTCATTTGATGAACTCCTTTGGTTTTAACCTTCTCCTTAAATTCATGCCAGCCCTAGAGCCCAGTAGGTAATGGTTTGAGTTGCCATAAAGGGGAAAAAAAAGTTGGCCTAAACAGCTGTCAGGGTCTGAGAAAGAGGAATTAAAGACAACTTTTAGCCTCCACTTCTTATAGAGCACCTTTGTTTGTGGAGTAACTTGGTTTGTGTTGAACTGGAAAGACACGATGGCCGAGGGGGACAAGGAATTTGAATCCCAGCGCACAAGGATGTGCCGTCATCTCTTCAGGCTGGGACAGTCAGCTTCAGGAGATGGGGACTCAACAAGCCATGTTTCAAAGGAAACCACCATCCTGTGGGGTGTGTGTGCAGTGCTGATGGGCAGCCTGCCCACCTACCTGCCTGGATGAGTATGGCGGCCCGCCGCTGCCGCTCCTGCTTCCGCTGCTGGTGTCTCCTCCAGCCACTCTGGATGCAGTGAGCACACTGCTCCAGCACCTGGGCACGCCCACATTCCAGAAGCTCCAGCTAGGAGAAAGGGCATCCACTGAGGGCAGCCTCTCCTCTCCCTGCCCTGTCCTGCTGAGGAGAGCACAGAGCTGGCCTCTGTCACCTCCTCATCCCCAAACAAGCTCACCATGGAGTCAGTCATGAACACCTTGGTCCTGCCACAGTGCACTGGGGTTGGCATGGCTTCGGCCAAGTCACCAGGTGTGGCTTTGGTCTGAGTTAGGACCGGCAGAGTGTGGAGAATGTCCTGGAGGAGAGGTTCCAGCGTGGCTTCCTTGGCATGTGGACACCATTCTGCGGGAGGGAGATGGCCCTATCAGTGCATGGTCATCTCTACAAGCCTCTGTGGCCCGAAGAAACTGGCTTGGCCTCTCTAGCACTCTACAGGTCTCTTCCCTGCTGTTCTTGGCTCTAGCCATTTCTTCCTCATTCCTCTTTTGGAGGAAGCCACAAGCAGCCCCTCTATTGTCCCTCAGGGCCCTGGCTGTTCTGTGCAGCCTTGGAATACCCACTTGCGCCTATGTGTCCTTGGGCGTCCCACAGCCTCTACTACCTTTGGGCAGGCTGGCGGAGGGTACTTGACACCTGGAAGGGTGACTCCCTCCAAGCTTGAATCCCAGGCTGCTCAGCCAGCATTTGTTTCCAAGGCCCCCAGACACACATCCCCTCAGCCCCAACCCCTCACTCCCCACCACGTATGGGAAAAGGGAGATCCAATCTCAGCCCTTAGTGTGGGAATTTTCTATTGCAAACAAAAAGAATAAATAATTCATTTAAAAGTGAAATAAAAAATCCCAGCCCTGCGAAGGTCCCGCGTCCCACTGCCTGCCCTCCCACAGCTCGCAGGGCTGACTCCTGCAGGGGAGGATTTACCTGAGGGCTCTGACCACCTTAGCTGCCCAGTGCCTCTCTGGAGACAGAGGCTGCCAAAGGAGACACCACAGATGAGAAACAGCAGCAAAATCAATCAGGGGCCAGAAGGGCTTTGGGCAAGAGACACGAACAGGACAGTAAACCACGGAGAAGGAGAAGAAAGGAGAAAGGGTGAAAGGAAAGTGAAAACTACCCAGGATGGAAGGAAACAAAGCAGGATTTCCCAAACAGCCTGTGAGGGACCCAGGATAAGGCTGGGTGTGAGGGGCAGCGGTGCTGGGCTGGGGTCCTGCCGAGGCAGGGCTCCCCGGCAGCCTGTCCTTGGCCTGTTCTCCCTCCGCCTGTGTCTGGGCCCTGTGGCTCCCACGGCCTCAGTTATATCTACATGCTGACAACCCCCACATGAGGGCTACAGCCCAGATCTTTCCCTTGAGACTAAGACCTGCCCAAGTGCCTTGCAGACTTCTCCACTGGACCTGCAGGTCAAATGACCCACTGCAGGGCTCTTCAGCCTCCTTGAACCTCTCTTCCTCTTGCTTTTCCCCACTGCCCAAGCTAAGTTAATTTATTCCCTTCCTCTCCCTCTACATCCAGGCAGGCCCCTACCCAAGACTGAGCAGTTTCTTCCAAACATTTCCTGACTGCCCACATTTCTCATCTCTCTCTATGGGGGCAACTTTGCAGTCTCACTCCCACGGCCCTCCACGGGGCCCCCAGAGTGGTCTCCAGAAAGCATAAAGCTGATAGAGTCATTTGCTCCCTCCCCTGCAGCGCCTGCTCACCTGCCCAGAAAATAAAGTCCAGATTCCTTGATGGGGCCCTACCTGCCACTCCAGCCTCACCTCCCCCAGATCTCTGCCTCAATGAGCCAGGAACAGGGAATGGCCTGGAGTTCCTCATACCCACACTACTGCTTCAAGCCTTCGTTCAGACTACACCTGTCATGTGGAACACGCATCACCTGGCTAATCCAATTTATTCTCACATACTACCTCCTCCAGGAAGCCTTTCCTGATTCATACCTCCCCAGCACCATCCACAGCACCCTGTTCATAGCTCTGCCTTTCCACTTTCCATGCCGTTTGTCTTTTTTGAATCTGTTTCCCCCACTGAACCAAAACCAGGGCTGTGTTTTATTCACCAGTAAGCCCCAGCCTCTAGCCCTGAGACAGGGCACAGGGTAGATGCTCAGGAAACTGTGGCTGAACAAATGACTAACACATGGGTCGCACTCACCAGGGAGCCCTTTGGCAGGATATGGGCTGTGGGGGCCAGAGGATGTGCGAGGACGAAGCCTTCTCAGTAACTTGTATCGTTCTACAAAGTTTTGGTGAGAGACCCTGGAAGCCAAAGCAGGCAGAAGGAGAGAATGACTTCATTGTGAGCCAGGTATGTGGCTCGAGGATCAACAGAAGTTCTTCTATCTGCTCAACAACACAGCAAGGTGCTGCCCTCCCTGAGTATCCCCATTGAATGTGAATGTGGTTCTGGAGCAATTTCTAAGGTCATTTAGTCAAGCCCATAAAGACCATTTTAAATATTTCTGCTCTCCCTGCTGCCTTGGTCTACCAACACAAAGCATCTAGTAGGGGATTTGTGGGCTGCCTCCTCCAAAGGGGCTGACAGACCCCTCCCCAAACAACTGGACCACTCTTATGACGCAGACATGCTTGGCCATATCTCCCCTCTGACCCTACAGTCTCCTCCGCTTCCTTCCCACCTCCCTGCTCCCCATCAAGGCAGCACTTCTCAAACAGCTGATAGCACCTGATATCTGTACTTCCTCCCAATTGCCTGTCAGCCCTCCTGCGTCTGGCTTCTGTCCCCAACACTGTACCAGTGTGGCTTTTGTCACAGCCATCAGCTGGGCACAAAACAGCACACAATAAGTGAATGGATACATGAATGAGTGCTGCTGCCTAGTTCCCGGTTGACTTCTACAGGCCAGCCTCTTTCTCTTCATCTCCACATCTTGCTCTGGGTTGGGCAGGCTCTTGCCCGGCGAGTGTCCCCAGCCCCAGCCCACACTGGCCCTGCCCTGGGCCATGATCGAGCCCACTCACCGGATGGGGAAGCCAGCAGCACTGATGTGGATGGTCTCCACGAGGCCACAGGCCTCCAGCTGCCTCAGGACCTGCAGGGGTGGGGAGACAGGGTGGGCACCTGCAGCATGGGCCAGCAGGCCAGAAACACCATTCCTCTCAGCCCTTCTTAGGGCCTGGATAGTGCCGAGCTGCTGCAGGCTCTCCGAATGCTTGGCTAATGGGTGTATCTCTTTGGGGCAGAGAGAAATCAAGGGACCTTGAAAAATAATTTCTCTGCTAGAAAGGGCCCTGGTGGTTCCAAGTCCCCCACTGTGTGGGGACTGTGAGGTGATGAAAACTTTCACCTAATCACAAGGGAAACCCATTCCTCTGGGCAGCTTCAGTCTCCCATCTGGGCACATGGCTCAGAGAACAAGATGTAATGGAACTTGCCTCCCTGGCTAGGCCACTGTGCATGGACCACACAACCTGCCCTGCCACAGCAAGGGAGATGGGCCCTCTCTTGTGTCAGGCCTGGCTGGAGAGACCACCTCTGTTCACTCCATTTGGAGCAGATGTCCTGCCCTTCATCTCTCCAGGGCCTTGGCCAGATGGGGCTTGGTGCAAAGCAGCTTTGGCCCAGTGTTAATTACCTCCTCCTGGACAAAGGTCTGCGCCTGGCCCTGGCTGTTGGGCTTGATGCAGCGAATGTAGTGGGGTGTGGTGCTGTGTAGGACCTGTAGGAGCTGCTCCAGGGAGGCCTGCAGATGAGAGACCATGGGGTTAGGCAGGGAGAGGGGCTGCCCAGGGCCATCAGCTGGGCTCTGGTTAGTAACTACATCAAATGCTTCCAACGGGCCCTTCCAGCATCCTGAGACCAGGAATCTATGCAGGGATGACTGCGTTGCAGGCTCTCAATGAGCCGGCTCAAAGCACATTCCTCTCCTGACTTCCCATGTGTACTTCTCACCTCTGCCTCCAGGGACCCTTCTAAACCTGTGACCCTCCCTGACTAGTCTCCCTGAATCCAATCTCTTCCTCCTTCCCCTCCCCACTTTTCCCCAGAGCAATCTTCTCAGACAAGAACAATCTCAAAACTCCCTGCCATTCATCTAAGCAACAACTGTTATTATTCAGCTCATCCTGTGTGCTGGACGCTGTGCCACAGGCTGCCTGCTGCTGTGTCAGAGCTCAGTCCAATGGGCTACACATAGATGAACACCCTTGGGGGTGTGTCTGAGGCTGGGTAGGAATGTGCGAATCAAACCTGGTTTCGCGGGTGCCTCAAGGAGGTGGTGATAAAGCTAAAGTCTGAAGGATAGGAAGGACTAACCTAGGAAAAGGGGTGTGGAGGATGGGAGTGAGTTGGAGCTGATGGGGCAGTGGTCAGGAGTATCCCAGGAAGGTGAGGCAGTACATGCAAGGGCTGAGGGGACCGTAGAAAGCAGACGATGTGAGAGGAGTGAGGGTAGGGCTTGAGCATGAAGCTAGAGAGCTGGGGATGAGCCAGGTCAAACAGGCTCATGTAGCTGATCCTCTCTCATGAGTACCCCATCAGAAGGCCCCTAGGCTTCCCATCATATTATACCTGATAGCCTATTTGTCTACTTCTGCCTCTGTCTTCCACACTGAAGTATAAACTCCATGGGGATTGGGACCACACCTACTTGACTTGCCACCGCTCCCCAGCAAACAGCACCAATCATGGCAGGTGCTCAATAAATATTTGTGAAACTGCGGAGTGAACCAAGCACCTCCCATCAGCACATCAGACCCACCTTGAACTTGGACACCACGGTCAACACAGGGGCCCTGCTCTGGCCAGAGGGCTCCTCCTGGGTCTTCTCTTTGGGGTTAGTAGGAAACAGCCCCAAGAGCAGGGGGTCCTGGGATTGCTGCAGGAGCCCGGTCAACTCAGGTGGGATGGGGTCCTATTGGGAAATAGCAAGGGCAGCAGGTGAGGGCAGGTGGAGCTTCTGCCCAGGGCCATCCACTGCCCACCCAAGCCACAGATGACAGGGCTTCTAGGTAGGACAGGGCCCGAGCCCAAGAAAAGGTCTCCTGGATGACCAGAGACCTGGAGACCCTATCTAACATGGGTTATCTCCAGGCAGGTCATGCTTGATTGGTGGAGACCTCGCCCAAGAAGGTGATTCTGGATTCCGGGAAGAGGTCAGGAGAGAAGGAACTCACGATGGGAAACTACTATGTCAGCATAGCAAAGGTCCAGCATCTCGTTTCTCACAAGCCCCATAGGGCATGGCCCAGCCCATACCTTGTTCTTCTCCACAAGGCCCCCTGTGTGATACCGCACAGGTCCTGCATAATGCACCACGATGAAGCTGGGCTCCCGGCTGAGCTTATCGTGGCCCAGGCAGGGGCTGCCTGCCAGGGCAGTCTCAATGCGTGTCTGGAGCTGGGATGCACTGCTTGGTCGATTGAGGCGGCATTCCTGTGGGATGGGAGCAGGGGGTCAGCCACCAAAATGAGAGTGTCTCACCACAACACTCATCGTCCCCACCCTGTGGCCCCCATAGCAGCAGACATCACACAGGCAGCATAGCGTCCCCAGCAGGGAGGAAATACAGCAGTTAGCAGATCTATTTGGCAGATTGGGAAGAAAGAGGCACAGAGATGGAACAGGATAATCGTCAAGGTCCCAGAAAACCCAAAGGCCAACTCTGGTGCTCAGCTCATTAGCTGACCTCCCCACCTCATTTATGAGGGAGCAGATGCTGATGGGGTTCCCCTCAATGAGATCCAAACAAGGTTGGTTGTCCTGGTAGCTGATGAATGACCACTCCAGATCCTCAGCTGCATATTCCTCCTAAAGAACAAGGTGGGGTGGGGTGGGGTGGGAGAAGGCAGATGTGGTCTGAGGTCCAGAGGGGTCATCCATGGCTGGCCTCGGTACCACAGCGTTTTCCAGAACAGCATCAAAGAAGAAACAGAAGTATATCAAAACGTTACATTGTACTCTGTATGTGCAATTATTATTTGTCAATTAAAAGTAAAATAAGAAGGAACAAAAGGCTTCTGATGAGAACCGGGGCTGGGGCTGGAAGGTCAGGAAGGGATTCAGGATCCAAAAGAAGGACCCACTCCTGCTCACCCCATCTCTTACCTGCTGGGCCCTTAAGTAGTGAGCCACAAAGTGCTGCTGCAGTTTCTCGTTGGCGTAGTTGATACATAACTGTTCCAGACTGTTGTCGGGAAATGACTCAAATCCATACACATCCAGCAGGCCTAGGAGGATGGCAGAGAACCCATGGGGCCACTGCAGGGAGCAGATGGGGAATAGGGGACCCCAGGAACCCAGGGTGGCTGGGCCCCTGCCAATGCCTTATACTTGGCAGCCTGGGGATGAGGCTGAGTGAGCATGACATCAACGGTAGGCAGAACATACCTTCCCCAGCCTCCACCCAAGGTGGCTCCCATCTCTACCCCATTCCCCTGTAGAGCTCAGAGCAGGCAAGAAACCCAAATGCCCTCCTGGGAGGAAACCAGGTCCCAGCGAACATTTTCTGTGTTAAATCTAGTTTGGAGGGCATTAGTTTCCACCTATGGCTAGAATGCCACCATTCCATGAGCAAATGCCTTTAAGCTTTATTTCCTCCTATACCTGACTGTCCCACCTAGAGTTACAATGGTGTTGACCTCCCTCAGTTATGTCCCTTTTTTTCCCCGAGATAGGGTCTTGCTCTGTTGCCCAGGCTGGAGTGGCATGATCACGCTCACTGCAGCCTCGAACTCTTGGGCTCAAGTGATCCTCCCACCTCAGTCTCCTGAGTAGCTGGGACTACAGGCGTGCAGCATCATGCCTGGTTAATCTTTTTGAGATGGGATCTTGCTATATTGCCCAGGCTGGTCTCCAACTCCTGGCCTCCAGTGATCCTCCAGCTTGGGCCTTCCCAAAATGGTGGGATTACAGGTGTGAGCCACTGTGCCAGCCTCCAAGTCCCTTCTAATCCAGCTCTTTCCACCATTCCCTACTACTCTCCTGCAATTAGAGTTGGGTCTCTGGGGAGAAAAAGGGCTCCTTCAGACAAGGCACCATTAAGTCTGTCTGGAGAGTTATAGACTGCTCAGATGTGGGTACTGGAGAGCAGAGATCTTGCTCTACGCTGGCAGGCAGATGGAAGAGGAGACATGAGTACAAAGAAGGGAAAGGAGCTGCCCAGAGCCACACAGTGGACCCAGGGCTGCTGCCACTCCATCCAAGGCTTTATTGCCCTTTTTCTGGAATGCTCCCAGCACAGCGAGCCCTTGCTACCTATGAAAGTGGTCCATGAGTTGGTGTCTGCACAGATGCTGCTGTTGATCACCGATACCAGCCAGTCAAACAGCCTGTTGGGGGAAGAGAGTGGACTCTGGTGAGAGAGGGTCAGGCTGAGTCGAAGGGGTGGTAAAATTGCTCCCCCAGTCAGGGTGCTACACCCTGGGGGTCTTGTATTCTGAGCCTGACAGGTCAAAGCCAAATCCTCCCCTCCTGCTTCCAGCCTATCACTTCTTGACCTACTACAGATGCAGGCTATGGACATGCATGTTCGCCAGTACACACAAACCTGGCATATCCTTCCAGGAAGACTGAGCACAGGACCAGCTCAGCTCCTGGACTGGGCGGGGAATGGACTTCCCAAGTCACATGGCTCAAGACCTAGCCAGTGTCTTGGGAAGGGGCAGATGGGCCTGGGTATGGTTTGTAAATAACTGAGTTCATTGAACACCCCTGCAAAACTCTACCTGTGGAGCCCAGAGCTCAAGGCCCCAGCATACCCCCTGACGCAGTTCTGCACAAGTGGGCCCCCAGTCTGGAGGTCAACAATGGCATCCTCCACTCTAGAACCGGGCATAGCCCAGAGAAGATGAGGCTACAACACAAGACGCTGACACGTACAACACTATACAGGGGTTTCTCCCTCACAATTTTTCTTATAGTAATTGTTCTGCAACTTTTTTCACTTCAGTAAATAAACTGGCTCTTTTTGCAACAGAGGCAGTACAAATGTCTTGTGGTCAGAAGCTCACTTTATTTGTGTTCATCACACTTTACCTGCTCATCTTGTAGTGACTTGTAGGCAAAGGCTTTAAAAGCCTTTGACCTCAAATTGTGACCTGAAATTAGCCTTGAGGCAGTGGTAACTAGTCCTTTGCTGAAATGGACTCAGTTTGGGCCCAGATAACCTGGGCTATTTTCAACTCAGAGGATCTTGTTCCCTCAGCAGAGCTTCTCAGGCTCTTGTGGTATTCATGAAAAGCAGGGGACCCTCACCCCAGAAAGGCATCCAAGGTCCCATGTGCACATTAACACAAATACACCCATTCTGGCTCATAATTTCAGAGGATTCTGGGCCCCCTGAAGCCCTTACAAGGCCCGCCGAAGAATCTCAGAACTGAAGGTGAGAAACCATCCTTAGCCACATGGCCAGAGAGGGTGGAGGTACCCATGTAACCTATCAGAAAAGTCCAGGACCCCACCTCCACCACTGTGCTACATGCTGTGGGCTGAGCCTCTGGCTTTACCACAATCTATCAAACTCCCAGGTGACGTACAAGGGCACGGGGAGACAGAGGGGCCCATTCACCCAAGGATCTGAAGCTGGAACTGTGAAGGCTCCAGATCACCTTTGGGGCCTGCCTTGCCAGCAGAGGGCTGAGCAGGGTTTTTTCACCTTGCTGAGGCTAAAGCAGGTTCCTGAACTTTAATAATGAGCTGAATCCTGGCCAGGAATGTAGCAACTTTCCCACTCATCAAGAGGCCACAGGCGCTGCTTGGGGAAAACCTGGGAGCCATGCTCTGCTGTGTCCAGGGGTTTGAGGAGCAGGGAGAGGAGCCAGTCTGTCTTATTTTCCACCCTGGGCCTGTGCCCATTGTGTGATGTTGTCTGGCCCAGCCCCGGACAGGAAGAGTACTTGTTGGGAGGGCAGGGGCCAGAGTAACTGCTCACCTCGCGTAGATCAGTTTGGCCAGGCAGTCTCTGCGGGTGTCACACTCAGCTCGAGGGCAGGGCTTTCGGAACACCTGCTGCTGCCTGCCTGCCCTGATGGTTCTAATCTGCACCGTCTCCAGCAGCACATCCTCTTGAAGCCCCAGCAGCAAGGCTGCCGTCCTGACAGAGCCTGGGAGGGGCAAATTCTCCTTAGGCAAATCAGTCTCCATCCAGTCCTCTTCATGAGGCACTGTGAAGTCATCACAGCGGGACCATGACTTGCCAAACTGGACAGAAGAAACCTAAGCGAAGTGACTCACCAAAGGACTCCCTAAGTGGCAGTCACAACTCAAACCCAGCACTTTCATGTACCAGTCCATGCTGCCACGTATGGGACAAATCACTTTACAAACCTCTAATTTGTTTTCTCATCTTTAAAGATGAGGACAATACCGTCTGCCTCACCAGAGATGAGTGAGGAGTAAATGATCCAGGGCCGGGCCCTGTGATGGGTGGCTTAAGGGCATTAGATTCCAATTTTGTCACCATCTGGCCTTCCACCCAACCCCAGCAATGCTGGCTATGTTCCTGATGGGGCCTGCCCTATCCCACACCCTTGCCCCTCACACTTGGCATCATCCATCGGCTGGCAGAGCTGGGCTTCATCCTCGGAGGCAGCAAACTGGATATTGCCAAGGTGCAGCAGTCCAGCCAGGACCTGGGGGGAAGAAAAGGATGGTCGGGAGCAGGAGAGGGCGTGAGGTGGGCCAACTCTGGTAAGGACCGTTCTCCTGCCGAGTACAATCACAACAACAGAAGGACAGCTCCTGATCATGGTCCAAGTGTGCCCATCACTGCCAGGCACAATTCTATACAAATTACATACATCGCATCATTGCATCTTTTTAACAGCCTGTAAGGTATGTACTACGCCACTGCCTATGACAGGTGAGACTGAGGACACGTGCTTCCTGAGGGGAACGACGGGATGAGAATCCAGGCTGACTTCAGATGCCTCCTGGGGCAGTCTGTGGGGCCTTCATGCCCGCCCACCCTCTACCTCTCTGCCCCCTGCTCTCTAGGAATAGATTGGTAGCTGGGGCAGGGCTGTTTCTGCGTGCCTGCTGGAGGCTTGGCTCTACTTCCTTGAGCCCGTTCGCATGCCAGGCTTCTTAGAGCCCAGCCTGCTGGAGGAACTGTGATCTTGGTCTCTTGTCTGGTGGGTGCCCCTTTCTTTGCCTTTGCATTCAGTGTTCCACACAGACAAGCCCCCAGGGGCTATAGACAGAAGCTCCCCTTGCCCCACCAAGGCCCAGCAACTTCAAAACCCTCAGACCCAGCCGGGCATGGTGGCTCCGAGCATTTTGGGAGGTTGAGGCGGATGGATCGCCTGAAGTCAGTTCAAACCAGCCTGGCCAACATGGTGAAACCCCGTCTCTACTAAAAATACCAAAAACAAACAAAACAAACAAAACACCAACCTTCAGACCTGACACAGGGACCCCACCCACCATTCCCATATGGTCCCAGGCAGGACACCTCCACGCGCTACAGGTCTTCCAGCCACAACTTGCTCCAGAAGACTGCCATGCCCACTGGGCAGAAGGACTGTGGCAGAAGGTCATGCCACCCCTGAAGCACTCCTGCTCCGACTCCTAATGTTCATTTATCCTGGGCTTGTCCCCAGGTGCTGTCCTTCTGTCAGGCTCTTACCTGGCAGTGCCTGAGCAGCCCCCATCTGGAGGTGAGGGTCACTGACTGCTGCTTTGCTACCTCCCTGAAGTGGCCTCCCTGTCTCGACTGCCAGCCCATCCTATCTATCCCTGTCCTGCTGCTCTAGAGGGTGAGGAAGATGAGAGGAAGCAGTCACCTCTATCAGCAAAGACAGAAGGGAGGCCTGAGGCCTAGTGGGTCTGAGGGGAGCCCAGCTCACCTGGGTCAGCCTCATGTCCCAGAGGAAGGCAGAGCACGGGTAGAGGGAAGACAGAGAGGGTGGGAATTTGGAATTACTATGTCTGGTACTCTGTATCACTTAGTGGTATCTGGCCTTGGGCACGTCACTTTACCTCTCTGGTTTTCTCAGGCATAAAGGGAAATAATCCCCACACACACAGGACTGTTGAGAAAAACCAAGTGAGCTGAGAGGTGTGAACCTGACATGTAAGTTTTAATGTGCTCAAAAAGCAAGCGGCCTCATTCGTTCTCTCTTCTGCTAATCGCAGGGTCTTGCTTTTGCCCCAGCGGATCACTTACTGCATTCTGTACTCCAGTGCTGTGTACGCAGCACTGTTCCTTATGCCCCGTCCACCCCACCACCTGGTCTCCAGCCTCAGCAGCACAGACAGGTGGCTGATTCCTTGCAGAAAGCACACAGGGGCCCAAAGTCCTAGATGCTCAGGGAAAGACCAACTCCAAGTCCAGGGCAGAGTTCTAGGAAAGGGGCTGCCAAACGTAAGTGGTGCAGCTTTTCTTCTGACCTTAAAGATGTTGTTCTGGGTAGGGGTGTCAATACCCAAATGGAGCATGGCCTCTCTGGTCACCTCAAAACAATCCTCTGAAAAAGAATCCAAGTCACAGCCCACTGTCAGGGCCAGAGGTCGGCAGCAGCAGCAAGGGGTGAGGGAGGCAGGCTCCGTGCAGAGTGGGTGGGTGATGCTGGGCCAGCACAATGTGCTGGGTGGGGCTCCCCCTACCTTCTAAGCTCCTCTCTGGGTTGGGCAGCCAGGAGAAGGCAGCTCCCTCAGGGAGGTGCCACTGAAGCCTCTCGTCCTCACTGGCTCCTTTGCAAATCTGTGGAGAAGGGTGGGTGGGAGGCTGGGTAGTGGATTTGAGAAAAGCCCAGGCCTGGATAGGCATGGGGTTGGGATAAGAGGAGTGAGAGATGGTAGCCACATCACAAGGCTCAGAGGTCCCTGCAGAGAGCCCAGGGCAGGTACAGGGGTGAAAGATGCCATATAAACATAGCCTGGATGTCTCCAACCTGATGCAAAAGAAGCCTGCTCTGGGTATACCTGCAGTCTGTGAAGAAAGGACAAGTCCTGCCCGGGCAGACCCTTGTCTTGACCTGGGAGGCGTCCCCATCACCTAAGGATGCTCCGATTCTGAGAGCAAGTGAGACACCTTATCCGTGCCTTGGGGGACTCCTAGTCCGATGGAAGAGGCACAACTCTAGGGAAGCCCTTATTCTGTTACAGATGGATGCCATTCTAGGAGAGCCCATAGAATAAGGGTGACACAGTTTCCACCCTAGAGATACAGTCCCAGCCTCAAGGACCTTCTGGTCTGATGGAGGAGGTAAAACATACCCCCAGGCCACACTGTGCTGGGAGCCAAGGCCCAGTGTGAGGTAGAAGTGCTGCATATGAAGTCTGCAGGAAAGTGGTGGCTCCATCAAAAGCCAGGTGAAGAAGCCAGGCATGGACATTCTGGGGGGCTGGGGGTTGAAAGACACGGACTCACCCCTGCCCTGCATCTGGGGGGCTGTGGGTCCCATTTGGCACAAACCTGATAAAAGATGTGGAAGTTCCTCTCACTGAAAGCCTGGGAGACCACTCGAGTTTTCTCTAGGAGGTAGGTCTGGACTGCGGCTCCAACCATCTGCTGAGCCCTGGGGCACACACAGTGCACACATGGGCAGAGCCCATTAGTTGCCCATTCATTCAATAGCCACATCTGGCAACTTGGATGTGCCAGATTGCCTGCCACCTAGCAACAATCTGCCAAGCTCTTCTACTTAGCCAATGGGCACTGAGGGCTGGGGACCACCCAGAATGTCCTTGGGTGTCCTGGAATATTCCCCTGCATCTAGCTCAGGTGGGCAGGGCCAAGGCCTCTGCACATCACTTTGCTCCACCCCAAGACAGGGGTCGAAGTCCCAGCTTCAAGCTCAAGGATATGGCCCAAAGAGGTGGCAATTTACCTAGAAGTCCCTGAGCAAGGGTAGAAGCCAGGAGGAACACAGGCCTGAATAAATGCACTGCCCTAGGGCTCCCCAAGGGGAGAGGAGCTACAGTTCTCCAGGTGTGAAGATCACTCTCAGGGGTGAAAGACACACACCAAGAAGAGCAGGCTTTTGCCCACAGGGGTGTCCTAGGCCAGATACTGCCCCAGCCACTTTCAACCTCCCCACTCCCATCCTCCCACTAGCCAGGATGAGAACAGCTGTTACCTGTTCAGCTGGAGCTGGATGAACTTCCCAAAGCGACTGCTGTTGTTATTCCTCAGCGTACACGCATTCCCTACAGATCACACCTATGTTTATTCCACTCCCGTGGGTTTGCAGAGTTCTCATAAGCCAAGGTGGCTGCAGGTCTCTGGGGGTCATGTCCCTATCCTCAGGTCACCTAAAGGCCCCTTTGTTGGTTTTCATGTCACAAGGCGGCAGGACTAAGAAATGGGCCCTCTTTAGCAAGTGGGATTCAGGGGAGTTAGAAGAACTTCCTGGCAAGAAATTGGAATGAGCAAGCCTAGGTAGTCAGGGACTGTCTTCTTTGAAGGGAAAGATCAAAAACAATCAGCTGTCACTATTGACTTTAGACAGGAAGGCACATCTGGGTTCCAGTGACAACACAAATACTAATTGCCTTGTATCCCTAGACAAGTGCCCTTCTTTGAACCATCAGGAAACTGGATAGAAAGATAGAATTTGGGCCGGGCGCGGTGGTTCACACTTGTAATCCCAGCACTTTCGGTGGCTGAGGCGGGTGGATCACTTGAGGTGGGGAGTTCGAGACTAGTGTGACCAACAGAGAGAAACCCCGTCTCGGCCAGGCGCGGTGGCTCACGCCTGTAATCCAAGCACTTTGGAGGCCAAGGCAGGCGGATCACCTGAGGTCGGGAGTTCAAGACCAGCCTGACCAACATGGTGAAACCCCATCTTAAAAAAATAATATAAATAAATAAATAAAAATTTAAAAAATTACAAAAAAGAGAAATCCCGTCTCTACTAAAAATACAAAATTAGCCGGGCATGATGGTGCCTGTAATCCCAGCTACTCGGGAGGCTGAGGCAGGAGAATTGCTTGAACCCGGGAGGCAGAGGTTGCAGTGAGCTGAGATCGTGCCACAGGGCAAAAACAGCGAATCTCTGTCTCAAAAAAAAATAAATAAATAAAAGAGAAAGAATCTGGACAAGCTAAGTCACCAGGTCTTCTCCAGCACCACTGTTACGTGTGCCTAGGCTAGAAGGAGAAGAGGAGAACTAAATGACATTACCTCTATTAGAAGGATGCCGAGTACTATTACTAGGGAATATGTTGAGGATCTGAGGCAGTGAAGGATGCACTCATCCTCCAACCTCACCCAAGAGAGGGTCTCAAAAAACTGCCCCTCTCCCTGGAAGGTGGAAAACTCCAGAGGAAATGGGACCGAGATACTATGCATAGGAGCCCGAGCTCACCAAAAGCTTCCATCACAGGGTTGGAGTTCAGGATCCTCTGTTCTATCCTCTCTGCATTCTTGTGGCTCTCCCAAGATGCAGGTGAGGCGGCCACCACAGCATAGAACTTCATTAGGCAGCGAGACGTCCATGTCTGTGGCAGAAACAGCCCTGTGGGAACTGTATCCACATTCCCACCCACTTCTGAGCCTGCCTGAGAGAACGGTGTCCACCAGAGCTCTCTTCACCAGCGTGTTGCTGACAAAACAGGTGAAGGCAGAATTCAACTCTGGCCTTTGGCAAGGCACTTATTCTACCTGCATTTGTAAAATGGGGGCGCACATCTGTTTATCCTACCTCCAGCAGATACACAAAGAAACAAGGGGGCCAGGGTTAGAGAAGGAACAATCTCCCTGACCTGAGCAGGCTATGAGACCTCTGTGAGTGTCAGTGAGGCCTCGCCGCTAATACTGATTACTCTGTGGCAGGCATTGAGCTATCAAGGCTTTCTGTGTATGTTTTTTTGCAAACCTTGCAAAGGTGTGAATATACGATTGTTTATAAAATGGTGGCCAGGCACCTGTAATCCCAGCACTCTGGGAGGCTGAGGTGGACAAATCACGAAGTGAGGAAATCAAGACCATCCTGGCTAACACAGTGAAACCCCGTCTCTACTAAAAATACAAAACATTAGCCGGGCATGGTAGCACACACCTGTAATCCCAGCTACTTGGGAGGCTGAGGCACGAGAATTGCTTGAACCAGGGAGGCAGAGGCTGCAGTGAACCGAGATTGCATCACTGCACAGCAGCCTGGGTAACAGAGCAAGACTTTGTCTCCACAAAACAAAAAAGAAAAATAAAACAATGAAACCAAAGCACAGAAATTAAAAAATGTATTGAAGATGGCCAGGTGCGGTGGCTCATGCCTGTAATCCCAGCACTTTGGGAGGCTGAGGTGGGTGGATCACGAGGTCAGGAGATTGAGACCATCCTGGCTAAAACAGTGAAACACCATCTCTACTAAAAATACAAAAAATTAGCCGTGCGTGGTGGCATGAGCCTGTAATTCCAGCTACTCAGGAGGCTGAGGCAGGAGAATCCCTTGAACCTGGGAGGCAGAGGTTGCAGTGAGCCAACATTGCGCCACTGCACTCCAGCTTGGATGACAGAGCAATACTCTGTCTCGAAAAAAAAAAATTACTGAAGATCAGTGCATCTACTCAGTGACAGGGCTCCAATTTATACCCAAGCAGTCTAATTTTTTTTTTTTTTTTTTGAGATGGAATCTTGCTCTGTTGTCCAGGCTGGAGTACAGTGGTGCAATCTCAGCTCACTGCAACCTCTGCCTCCTGGGTTCAAGAGATTCTCCTGCCTCAGCCTCCCGAGCAGCTGGAATCACAGGCCCACACCACCACGCCTGGCTAATTTTTTGTATTTTTTTTTTTTCCAGAGAGTCTCCCTCTGTCACCAGGCTAGAGTGCAGTGGCGTGATCTCGGGTCACTGCAACCTCCGCCTCCCAGGTTCAAGCGATTGTCCTGCCTCAGCCTCCTGAGTAGCTGGGACTACAGGTGTGTGCCACCATGACTGGCTAATTTTTGTATTTTTAGCAGAGACGGGGTTTCACCATGTTGGCCAGGATGATCTCGATCTCTTGACCTCGTGATTCATCCACCTCGGCCTCCCAAAGTTTTAGGATTACAGGTGTAAGCCACTGCGCCCAGACTAATTTTTTGTATCTTTAGTAGAGATGGGGTTTCACTGTGTTGGCCAGGTTGGTCTCGAACTCCTGACCTCATGACCCACCTGCCTCGGTCTCCCAAAGTGCTAGGATTACAGGCGTGAGCCACCGCACTCGACCCCAAGCAGTCTAATTTTAAACTTCATACTTTTGTTCTTAATCAGCTGAAGTGAGATATACTTTAATTTTAACTTCTAATTGTTTGTGGCTAGGACACAGAAATACACTTAATCTTTACACATTGACCTTGTATCCTATCACTTCACTAAATGCTCTGCAACTTTTTAGTTATAGTAAGGTAGCAACTTACTTTTTAAGATTCTGTAGATATTTCTTTGGGGTTAGAGATGTTTCCTCTCTTCTATCTTCTGAAAGAATTTATGTAGAACTGGTAACTTCCTTAAATGTTTGGTAGAATTAAAACATGAAGCCACCTGGGCCTAGAGCTTTCTCTGTGGAAAGGCTTTTAACTATGATTTCAATTTCTTTCAGAAATAGGGGCTAATCAGGTTATAGTTCTTCTTGTGTAATCTTTAGCAGTTTGCATTTTTCAAAACATTTCTCCATTTCATCTAAATTGTATAATTTCTTGACATAAAGTTATTCAAAATATTATCTTAATCTGTAATATCTGTAGTGATGTTTAATATTGGTAATTTCCATCTTTTTTTTTTTTAATAAGTCTTGACTGAAGGGTTTTTTGTTGTTGAGACAAAGTCTTGCTCTGTCGCCCAGGCTGGAGTGCAGTGGCACAATCTTGGTTTACTGTAACCTCTACCTCCTGGGTTCAAGCCATTTTCCTACCTCAGCCTCCTGAGTAGCTGGGATTACAGGCACACGCCACCACACCCAGCTAATTTTTGTATTTTTAGTAGAGATGGGGTTTCACCAGGTTGGTCAGGCTAGTCTCAAACTTCTGACCTCAGGTGATCCACCCACCTCAGTCTCCCAAAATGTTGGGATTACAGGTGTGAGCCACAGCACCCAGCACAAGTTATTTTATTAATCTTTTCAAAGAATTATTATTTTTATTTTATTCATCTTACTTTTTCCCTTCTTTTGCATACTTTGGGTTTATTCTGTTCCCCTCTAGCTTCTTAAGGTGTGCCACAGACTGAATTGTGTTCCCGTCAAATTCATATTTTGAAGCCCTCACTCCCAGTGTGACTGCATTTGAAGACAGGATTTTAAGGAGGTAATTAAGGTTAAATGAAGTAATGAGGCTGGGTGTGATGGCTCCTGCCTGTAATCCCAGCACTTTGGAAGGCTGAGGTGGACAGATCACAAGGTCAGGAGTTTGAAACCAGCCTTGACCAACAAGGTGAAACCCCGTCTCTACTAAAAATACAAAAATTAGCTGGGTGTCATGGCATCTACCTGTAATCCCAGCTACCAGGGAGACTGAGGCAAGAAAATCACTTGAACCTAGGGGGCAGAGGTTGCAGTAAGCTGAGATAATGCCATTGCACTCCAGCCTGGGCAACAAGAGCGAAACTCTATTTCAAACAAACAAACAAAAAAACCAACAAGGTAATGAAGGTAGGCTCTAATCCAATAAGACTATCGCTTTGGCCGGGCTCGGCGGCTCATGCCTATAATCCCAGTACTTTGGGAGGCCGAGGTAGGCAGATCATGAGGTCAGGAGTTCAAGACCAGCTTGACCAACATGGTGAAACTCCATCTCTACTGAAAATACAAAAATTAGCCAGGCGTGGGCATGTGTCTGTAATTCCAGCTGCTCAGGATGCTGAGGCAGGAGAATCGCTTGAACCTGAGAGGTGGAGGTTGCAGTGAGCTGAGATCGCACCACTGCACGCCAGCCTGGGCAACAGAGCAAGACTCTGCCTCCAATTAAAGAAAAAGAAAAAGGACTGTAGCCTTGTAAGAGATTTCTTTCTCTCTCTCTCTGTACCTGTCATGTGAGAATACAGCAAGAAGGTGGCAGTCCACAAACCAGGGTAAGAAACCTCACCAGAAGCCAAGCATGCTGGCACCCTATCTTGGACTTCCAGTCTCAAGAATTGTAAGAAAATAAATTCCTGCTGTTTAAGCCACTCAGTCATGGCATTTTGTTATGGCAGCCCAAGTTGACTAATACAAGGTGAAAAATCAGATCATTGATCTGAGATGTTGTGTTTTCATTTTATTAATTCAAACTTTTTTGAGACAGAGTGGTGGTGTGATCTCGGCTCACTGCAACCTCCATCTCCTGGGTTCAAGCAATTCTCCTGCCTCAGCCTCCCGAGTAGCTGGGACTACAGGCACATGCCACCACGCCTGGCTAATTTTTGTATTTTTTATCAGAGACAGGGTTTCACCACGTTGGCCAGGATGGTCTCGATCTCCTGATCTCGTGATCCACCCACCTCGGCCTCCCACAGTGCTGGGATTACAGGCATGAGCCACCATGCCTGGCCTTGGTTCAAAATATTTTCTAATATCAACTTGGTGATGAAATTTCAGACAAGGGTGGGTGTGGTGGCTCACGTCTGTAATCCCAGCACTTTGGGAGGCCGAGGCAGGCAGATCACTTGAGCTCAGGAGTTTGAGACCAGCCTGGTCAACATAGTGAAACCTTGTCTCTACTAAAAATACAAATATTAGCCAAGTATGGTGGCATGCGCCTGTAATCCCAGCGACTGGGGAGACTGAGGCAGGAGAATCGCTTGAACCCAGGAGGTGGAGGCTGCAGTGAGCCGAGATCATGCCACTGCACTCCAGCCTGAGCCTGAGTGAGATTCCATCTAAAAATATATATACACATATATATTTCCCCTTAGAAGATAATCACGCGAAGGCAAAAAATGGTAACAATGTTTATATGATAGCATGGCATCATTCAAATGCTGAATTTAATCAAAGACAATAAAAGAAAAAAAGGAACTAAGATCACATGGAACAATTTAAAAAATAAGATAGTAGATTTAAACCCAGGCATAGTGATGTGTGTATGTGTGTGTATATATTTTTTTCTAATACCATTGTGATTTTCTCAAACCCATAGGATATTTAGAAGTGTGTTGTTTGACGGGCACGGTAGCGTGTGCCTGTAGTCCCAGCTACTCGGGAGGCTGAGGTGGGAGGATCGCTTGAGCCCAGGAGTTCTTGGCTGTAGTGCGCTATGCCAATCGGGTGTCCATTCGGCATCAATATGGTGACCTCCTGGGGGCGGGGGACCACCAGGTTGCCTAAGGAGGGGTGAACTGGCCTAGGTCGGAAACGGAGCAGGTCAAAACTCCCGTGCCGATCGGTAGTGGGATCGTGCCTGTGAATAGCCACTGCACTCCAGCCTGGGCAACATAGCGAGACCCCGTCTCTTAAAAAAAAAAAAAAAGTGTGTTGTTTAATTTCCCAATGCATTAGGATTTTCTAGGTTTGTCATTTATTTTTAGTTCAATTCTATTCAGGTCAATGAACACAGTTTGTATAATTTTAATCTTTTTTCTTTTTTTAGATGGAGTCTCGCTTGCCCTACACAAGTAGCTGGGACTATAGGCACATGCCACTATGCTTGGCTAATTTTTGTATTTTTTTGTAGAGATGGATTTTCCCCATGTTTCCCAAGCTGGTCTTGAACTTAAGCAATCCATCCACGCCTTGGCCTCCCAAAGTGCTGGGATTACAGGTGTGAACCATTGTGCCAGGCCAAAAAATGTAATTTTGATTTTACGTATTTCTCCTTTCAATGATATCAGATTTTTTACTTCGTGTATTTTGAATCTGTAATTAGGTACATACGTGTGTAGAACTGTTTTCTTGATGAATTCACTCATTTATCATTATGAAATGTCTCATCCTTAGTAATATTCCTTGTTCTAAAATCTTTGTTCCATATTAATCACTTCAGCTTTCCTTTATGAGTATTAGGATGTTACATTTTTTTCCATCCTTTTAGTTTGAACTTATCTATGAGTAGACCACTTATATTTATAATTATCACAATGCCTGGGTTTAAATCTACCATCTTATTTTTTATATTGTTCCATGTGATCTTAGTTCCCTTTATTCTTTTATTGCCTTTGATTAAATTCAGCATTTTAATGATTCCATTCTATCATATAAGCATTGTTACCATTTTTGCTTATCTTCTAAAGAGACAAAAAATGTAAGACTTTATATCTGTGATATTAAAACTTATTCCTTTCTGTAGATTCAAAAATTCATCTGGTTTTCATATTCTTTTGGACTAAAGAATTCCTTTATCATTTCTTGCAGTGCAGGCCTGCAGGCAATGAATTCTCTCAACTTCTATTTGTCTGAAAAAGTCTTTATTTCACTTTCATTTTTGAAAGATATTTTTGCTGATAAAAATCTGTCAACCTAGAATTCTGTTTTTTCCTTTCAGCATTTTAAAGGTGTCACTCTATTATTTGTGGGCTTGCAGTTTTTGTCAAGATTCCTACTGTCATTCTTATCTTTGTTCCTTTTCATGTAATATTTATTTTCCTGGCTTCCTTTAAGATTTTTTTCTTTTTTTTTTGAGACGGAGTTTTACTCCGTCGCTGAGGCTGGAGTGCAGTGGCACAGTCTCAGCTCACTGCAACCTCCTCTTCCCAGGTTCAAGCGATTCTCCTGCCTCAGCCTCCCAAGTAGCTGGGATTACAGGCACTTACCACCATGTCTGGCTAATTTTCTGTATTTTTAGTAGAGATGGGATTTCACCATGTTTCCCAGACTGATCTCGAACTCCTGACCTCCAGTGATCCACCTGCCTCAGCCTCCCAAAGTGCTGGGATTACAGGTGTGAGCCACTGCATCCGGCCCTTAAGATTTTTTTCTTATATTTAGTTTTCAGGACTTTGATCATAATGTGCCTAAATGTGTTTTCTTTGTGTTCATCCTACTTGGTATTTTTTGAGCTTCTTGATCTGTGCTTATCATCTTTGGTTAATTTTGTAAAAATATTACTTCTGACCCATGTCCTCTCTCTACTCCTGGGACACCAATTACAAGTACAGTTGACCCTTGAACAATACATGTTTGAACTGCATGGGTCCACTTATACATGGATTTTTTCAATAAATCTCTCCTGCCTCCTTCTATTATACTACTTCCACTATCTCTGCCACCTTTGAGACAGCAAGACCAAGCAAGACCCTCCTCTTCCTCTCAGCCTACTCAAAGTGAAGATGATGGTGATGAAGACCTGTATGAGGATCCACTTCCACTTGAGTAGTAAATATATTTCTTCCTTATGACTTTCTTAATAACAGTTTCATTTCTCTAGATTATAAGAATACAGTACATAAGACATATAACATACAAAATATGTATTAACTGACTTATTTGTAAGATTTCCAGTCAACAATAGTTAATCAGCAGTTAAATTATATGCAGATTTTCAACTGCGTGGGGAGTTGATGTCCCTAATCCCTGAGTTGTTCAAGGGTCAACTGTATGGCCGACCATTTGATATTGTACTACAGTTCTTGGATGCAGTTTTCTTTTTCAATTTGGATAGTTTCTATTCACCAACCATCAAGTTCACTAATGCATTCTTCCACATGTCTAGTCTGTTAAGCCCGAAGAATTATTTATCATGTTTTAAATTTTTATCATTTTCATTTGATCTTTATTGTTTCCACCTCTCTGCTGAAGACATTGAAGGAATCTTTTCTGGAGACACCAATAAGCTCATGGGAAGTTCTGGCTTTCAGGGTCCTACAAGTTTAAAAAGCTACCTACAATGTGGCCCCATTGGTTGACAATCTTATCCATAAACACAGATTCTAATCAGTTGCTTAATGCCTTCTTTTCTTTTGTGGTTTTTTTTTGAGGTGAGGTCTCACTCTGTCACCAGGCTGGAGTGCAGTGGTGCAACCTGGGCTCATTGCAACCTCTGACTCCTTGGTTCAAGCAATTCTCCTGCCTCAGCCTCCTGAGTAGCTGGGATTACAGGCACCTGCCACCACATCCAGCTAATTTTTGTATTTTTTAGTACAGACAGGGTTTCACCATGTTGGTCAGGATAGTCTCAATCTCCTGACCTTGTGATCCGCCCGCCTCGGCCTCCCAAAGTGCTGAGATTATAGGGGTGAGCCACCACGCCCAACCTTACTGCCTTATTTTCAAATATGAACAGATATTCAAGGATTAACTATTTCATAACCCTTTTTTACATGAATGACAAATAGAATAAATGTTAGAGAAAAACTAAAACTCAGAGTTAAAAATTTTAACAAATATTCATAGTTTCAAAGAATTGGAAGGTAGAGATGAGACTATCACCCAGAAGATTAAAAAAATAAGAGAAAGGAGGATAGGTGAGAAAATTATGAGTATTAGACAACTAACCAAATTTCCTAACAGAAGTTCCAGAAGGAGAAAACAGGGGAGGAAATTATTAGATATAATATAAAAATACTTTCCTGAACAAAAGGACATGAGTTTCCAAGTTAAAAAGACCCATGGCCAGGCGCGGTGGCTCACGCCTGTAATCTCAGCACTTTGGGAGGCTGAGGTGGGAGGATCATCAGGTCAGGAGTTCGAGACCAGCCTGACCAACATGGTAAAACCCTGCCTCTTAAAAAACAAAAGGACCCACATGAAGTACCCAGTACAATAAGTGAAGGCCATACCACCACACAGCACTGTGAATTTTAATACCTAAAAGCTTTTGAAAAAGAAAAAAAAAAAAAAAGAAAGCTGCAGTGTCTCAGACCAGTTGTCCTGGCACTTGAGGTAAGGCTACGCATTTGAGGCCAGCCTGGGAAACATGAGAACCTCTCATTCATTAAAAAAAATAAAATAAAATCGAGAGAGATCCAAGATGGCCGATTAACAACAGCTCAGGATTGTAGGTCCCAGTGAAAGCGCAGAGAGCGAGTGGACACCGCACTTTCAGACGAATTTTTGTTGCCCACAGACGGGGAGATTCCCAGCAGAGGAGCCACACAGGTCGCCAGCGTGACTTTTTTGGCTGGCACGGCTGTTTTGCCGGCGCCCCAGCACGGCACTTCTCGGCGCGGAGTATACGGGACAGAGTGCCCTTTGAGTCCGGCTTGGCTGGTCTCATCCCCACAAGGAGAACAGCAATTGGAAGCGCTGAGGACTGAGAGTTTCACAGTAAGCACAGCTGAACCGGGAAGGTCCAGCTCTGCAGGGAAGGGGCGTCCGCCAAAGGAAAACTAAGAAACAGAAAAAACTTCCTCACCGGACGGAGAGATCCAAGATGGCCGATTAACAACAGCTCAGGATTTTAGTTCCCAGTGAAAGCGCAGAGAGTGAGTGGACACGCAATTTCAGACGAATTTCTGTGGAACACAAACTGGGAAATTCCCGGCGGAGGAGCCACACGTGTCACCAGCGCGACTCTTTTGGCCGGCGCAGCGCTTCTCAGTGCGGAGTATACGCGACTGTGTGCCCCTTGAGGCGGGCTCAGCTGGTCCCGTCCCCACAAGGAGAACAGCAATTGGAAGCGCTGAGGACTGAGAGTTTCACAGTAAGCACAGCTGAACCCGGGAAGGCCTAGCTCTGTGGGGAAGGGGCGTCTGCCAAAGGAAAACTAAGAAACAGAAAAAACTTCATCAC
>CAUYLG010001022.1:0-31579 GCA_963573385.1 Cacajao melanocephalus | reverse complement strand
AAACCACATTGAGATACCACCTCACGCCAGTTAGAATGGCGATCATTAAAAAATCTGGAGACAACAGATGCTGGAGAGGATGTGGAGAAATAGGAACACTTTTACACTGTTGGTGGGAGTGTAAACTAGTTCAACCATTGTAAAAGACAGTGTGGCACTTCCTCAAGGACCTAGAAATAGAAATTCCATTTGACCCAGCAACCCCATTACTGAGTATATACCCAAAGGATTATAAATCGTTCTGTTATAAAGACACATGCACATGTATGTTCATAGCAGCACTGTTTATAATAGCAAAGACTTGGAACCAACCCAAATGCCCATCGACGATAGACTGGACAAGGAAAATGTGGCATATATACACCATGGAATACTATGCAGCCATCAAAAACGATGAGTTCGTGTCCTTTGTAGGGACATGGATAAATCTGGAAACCATAATTCTCAGCAAACTGACACAAGAATGGAAAATCAAACACTGCATGTTCTCACTTATAGGCGGGTGATAAACCATGAGAACACATGGACACAGGGAAGGGAGCATCACACACTGGGGTGTTTGGGAGGCACAGGGGAGGGACAGTGGGGCGGCGGAGAGGTTGGGGAGGGATAACATGGGGAGAAATGTCAGATGTAGGTGATGGGGGGATGGAGGCAGCAAACCACATTGTCATGGGTGTACCTATGCAACATTCCTGCATGATCTGCACATGTACCCCAGAACCTAAAGTACAATAAAAAAAAAAGAAAGGCAAAAAAAAGTATAGCCTTGTTCATGTTGTGCTTTACACACTTAGTGCATATGGCTTGCTTTCCATCAGTGCCATCCAAGGGAAATAATAGTCACCTTCCATGAATATTTTCATAAAATTGCTAAGGAAAACTCAGATACAGCCAAAGAAAAATAAAATCCAAGCTGCCAGAAGGAAAACAACAATTATACTAATGGATAATTTTAATTATCATTACATCCACTGGAAGTCTAGAGAAGTAAACTAAGGAATAAATGTTTTCTAATTAAATGAACAGAGAATTCTTTTTCGAACAACCAGGAGCATCGAGAAAACAGAATGCAAAGGCAATCTTTATATTCAATTCATTAAAGTGAAAACAGAGAAATCCTTGAGATCCTTTTTAAAAAGTTATAAAAATTTAGTATCTGAAGGCTTTTAATTTTAAAAAACATACCAAATCAATATAAATGCACAGCCAACAATTCTTTAAATTGCAGATTAACAGGCATTAAATATCTCTTAAAGATACAATCTATGAAAGCCTCCTTTTTGCGGCCCTTCTGTGCCTTTTATATTTCAATTAGTTATGGTTATATTTCTTTCCTCATGGCTTTTTCCCATTTAATTCCCAATATTTCCTCTCCAATTTTCTCAAATGCTCTTTTTCTCTCCCCTTCCATCAAAATCCATTCTCATCTCTTATTCTATATCTCAAGGTAGAATTTCCCTGAGAGCCATCATTAAAAGCCTTCATATATACTATGATGTTCACCTAATCTCAAGCAAGGTGAGATTTCTTTTTCTCCCTTGATCTTACTCATTTCTAGTTTTTCACTGACATATTTCATCTGCTGTTACAATAGCTCTCGGGTTCATTTACCACATTAATTTCAAGGATCCTTATTTTACAAGGGAGGCTATAAAATCAGTTTTCCTTGGAATAATTAAGACTGGAAGAGTTGTCTTTCTGTCAGAACTGGTTTAGGTAAAAATTGCCTGAAAGTATGGAAAATATACTAGACACGTTACGAAGTCTTTCTAAGCCATGTGTATATAATAAAATAGTACTCATTATTTGGGCCATTGTTTAACATGTTCTTCTGAACAAAAGAACACTCACTCGATAATACAATAGAGTCTTCTGTGTTGAGATGAATTTGGGTCAGAAATGAACTAGATACTTTTAAAACATGAAATACTTAGTAATCATGCTTCAGTTTCTTTCCTGAGCAAGAGCAGATTTGTCAAACTCTTAAAAGGTAGGAAATATTTCTGCTGTTAGTCAATTTGAACTAGTTTTCTATACAATAATAATTTTTAAATACTTAAGGTAATATGTAATCTGTATTGTTGAAATGGTCTGGTAAGTCTCCTTGAGCTATTGTACAGAAAACACAATTATACCAAATTTTTCCAATTTTTAATGATTTAAAGAGAAAAAGATTGATCTCTATGAGAGTTAATCTTGAAATAATAGGATAATTATGAATATTAAAAGCTAAATAATATATTAATTCACCAAATGGTTATAGAAAGCTTTCTTTGTGTCTGATGTAGTTCTAAGCGCCATAAATATGCACAGATTTAATACTGGCCTTGCTACTGAGTACCTTATAGTGAGAAAACCCCAAGTAACTATTATCCAAAGCAATAACTGTTAAGTGTCATAAGAAAGTAAAAATCTCAGAGCCCTACAAATCTCAGAAAGAAAAAGGGTCATTTTAGGCTGGTTATGTTTAACCAGGAATCAGGAAATATGCTGTTAGTTGGCTTTAAGGGATTGGTAGCATTTCAATAAATGATGAAGGTAGTAGAGAAGATAAAAAATTCCAGGCAGCAGAAATATAAATAGAGGTGAAAGTACAGAAACAGAAAAGCCAAAATCAGGATAGAAAAGTTCTGAACGAACTTTGGCTACAATGCCAACCACACGTAGGTGAGTCACAATAACAGTGTTGTCAGGTTGTCTGAGACCAAATTTTGGCTGATTTTAGGTGCAATGTTAAGAACTGAGAACTTCATTTCTTAGGCAGATGAGAAGCATAAAGAGAATAAACATTATTTTCTTTTGTCTTTTTTTTTTTTTTTTTGTATCTTTAGTAGAGATGGGTTTTCACCATGTTGGCCAGGCTGGTCTCAAAATCCAGACCTCAGGTGATCCACCCATCTCAGCCTCCCAAAGTGCTGGGATTACAGGCATGAGCCACAGTGCCCGGCTACGTTATTTTCTTTTAACTATAATCTCAACTTTTATGAGTTTTCTGGTAATACTTCAATTTGGGTACTTTAGTGTCCTTACTATAAAATGAAGCATGTGTCTAAAAATCACAAAGGTAGTAAGCAGTATTTGTTCCAAAGCCATAGTCTTTCTACAAAACAATACAGCATGGCTCCTACAATAACAGGAGCAGGTAGCATTTGTGGAAGATCGAACAGTGGTGTAGAACACGGGGCAAAACAGTGAAGGAAATGACTCAAGTGAGGACATCATGAAGTGATTATAAAAGTAGTCCATGTGAGTTGAAAAAGAAACCAGGGGTAATTGTGGTAGGAATATAATGGAAAATAAATATTTCAAATAATACTACAGGGAAACTACTCAGTTTCTTTATGAATTATTAAAGAGATACTAGTATAACTTCAAGTGGCTAGTTTCTGCTGTGTTAAAAGTATTTTTTTTTCAAAATCTCATTAAAAAGTTAACCCATTTAGGACCAAAAAAATTTGATAGCAGATATTTAAATACTAAGAAATAGCTTAGTGATTACAAATATAATTCTTTAAATATTCTAAATGTTATTAGATACATTTATAATATTTAATCTATCTGCTTTATGTTTTTTCTTTTTTCTTTTTTTGAGATAGAAAAACATCTGTCACCAGACTGGAGTGCAGTGGCACGATCTCAGCTCACTGCAACCTCGTCCTTCTGGGTCCAACCGATTGTCTTGCCTCAGCCTCCCGAGTAGCTGGGACACCAGGCATGCGCCACTATGCCCAGCTAATTTGTGTGTATGTGTACCTGTAATTGAAATGGGGTTTCACCATGTTAGCCAGGATGATGGTCTCAATCTCCTGACCTCGTGATCCGCCCACCTCGGCCTCTACAAGTGTTGGGATTACAGGTGTGAGCCACCATGCACAGCTTTTTTTTTTTTTTTTTTTTTTTTTAATGTGGGTTAAAACAACCTGGTAAAATTAGGGGCAAAATAAGCATGGTGTTAAATGTTGTTATATGGCTTTAAATTATTTTTTAAATTATTTTTAATTCATTTATATTGGAAAGTAGTTTGTGTGCAAGACGGTAATTTAACCGAGGAGCTGGAGGAATTAAAAATACATTTCATTTTCAAATCATCAAGCATCATTAATTTTAAGTATGTTTTTGATGCCTGTCACTATGGTATCAAATCACAGAATTATTAGAGAATCAGTAAAAGGAACTGAAACTCCTATGACTATTTGTAAGCCATATCAAAGCTTAGGAACTAAGAGAAATACGTCCAAGTTATTTATTCTAAGGTTAAAGCAGGCATTAAAAAAATGTATCTTTGATGTATTCCTACAAATTGTAATACTGGGACAAGAGCTGCTCTTCCAGGATAAGGATCAGGAGGAGCTCCCGCATCTAACTGAGAATTTTCTGCCTCCAGCATCAAACAGTGAATGCAGTTCACTGCAAGCCAACAAAGACAAAGATCACAGACAAGTAAAATGAGCTGCTATAAGAAGGACCAAGGAAGAGAGAGGGGAGATGTTGGAAGAATTTCTCCTCTAGGCATATTTGTAATTTTTCACTAACTTGTGAGTTGTCCTTTATGTGTTCAAAACAACATACTGGTTCTATTCAAATTAAGCAACATGGTAGTGTTGCTGCCAGGGATCTCTATTCTAAATAAAAGTCTCTCAGTATACATACAGTGGTCACTTTTATTGCTTTCAAGTAGACTACTCAGAAGTAGCTAAACATTAATATGTGCACTTAAATCAATAGCCACATTATGTTTTAGTATCAATAACCAAGGGGTTGGTTGAAGGACAAATTTTGTCCAACCATGGAAAAAAACCAATTGCGGTGCTTGAAAAATTAAATGTTCTTATGATGTCAAAAAAATTAATCAAAACATAGATCTTAAACCTTTAACCAAAAAAATCAACTAAAAATGAATCATGGATTTAAATATAAACACAAAATTACAAAATTCCTACAAGATAATACAGGAAAAAAAATTACATGACCTTGGATGTGGCAGTGATTTTTTAGATACAACATGAAAAGCTCTATCCATAAAATAAAATAAAATAAGAAACTTGATGTTGCATTCATTAAAATAAAAAGCTTCGGTTCATCAAAAGAATGTTAAGAGAATGAAAACGCAAGTCATAGACTGGGGAATATATTTGCAAAACACATATCTTATAAAGGACTTGTATCCAAAATACAAAGAACTCTTAAAATACAACAGGAAGAAGGAAAAAAAAAAAACCTAATCTTTAAAAATGGTTAAAATATTTGAATAGACACCACAAACAGATATATTACAGATAAAAAGTGGCTCAATATGATATATCATTAGGGAATTGCAAATTAAAACAATGAGCTACCACTACACACCTATCAGAATGGCTAAAATCCAAAACACTGGCAATACCTGAGGGTAAGAATATGGTGCAACAGGAACTTTCATTTTTTATGAAAATTCAACATTGTACAGCCCTTTGGAAAACAGTCTGACAGTTTCTTCCAAAGCTAAACATAGTCTTATATAATCCAGAAACTGTACTTTATCCAAATGAGTTGAAAACTTATGACCATACAAAAACCTGCACACAAATGTGTCTAGCAATCACAATCACAACTTCCAAAACTTGAAAGCAATCAAGATGTCCTTTAATAGATAAACAGACCAATAAGCTGTGGTTTGGAATTATTCAGCAATAAAAAGAAATAAGCTATCAAGCCAAGAAATGACATGAAGGAAACTTAAATACATACTGCTAAATGAAAGAAGCTAGTATATAAAGACTACATACATGTGATTTCAAATATATGACATTCTGGAAAAAGAAAAACTATAAAGTCAGTTAAAAAAAAAGTCAGTGTTTCCCAGGGTTTAGACAGGGAGTGAGGGAAGAAGAGATTAACAAGAGGAGCAAAGGATATTTTTAGGGCTGTAAAACTATTCTGTATGAAACTGTAATGGTAAACCCTATAATAAACTATGAACTATAGGTAATAATAGTGTTTTAATATTGGTTAATCAGTTGTAAAAATATACTATGCTAAGGCAAAATATTAATAACAGGGATATTGCGCAGGGAGAGTGGTGGGCATATGAGAACTCCCTATATTTTCTGCACAATGTTTCTCTAAACCTGTAATTTTTCTAAAAAAATAAAATCTATTAATACTTTTCAATAAAAAAATTATGAACTGTTTCATCTTGAGCAAAACAGAACTATGCATAACAACATCAAGGAAAACGTATCTTTATAATGTTAACCGTATCTAGTCCCACCAAAATTCTCATACTGTCCTTGAATTAAAAGGATGATTTCAATGTGTACAAAGAAAGAGTATGCTATATTAATCATTGAACGATTTTAAGATTCTTTCGCTATTTTAGATGAATTCATAAAAATGAATGCATCAAATAGAATACAGAAATGTTAAGAACAGTGACATTAAGTAAAAAAACAAAGTAAATGAAAACAGTAAAAAGGTATAATTTGCAACCTTTTATAAAGGCAAAAAATAGTAATCTTAACAAAATAAATCTACCCATCCTTGGCAACAGTGTGGGATTAAGGACAGTATCACATAAACTGATAAAGATTAAATTGTTCCAAACTTTTTGAAGGGCAGAGAATTCTGTATTGAAATTTTAAATGTGTAAACCACATGACCCAGCAATCTCATCTAGATATTTATACTAAGGAGATAATCAATCAGGGGCAAAAAGATTTATGTACAAGAAGATACTTTCAAGTCTTGTATTATTAGGAAAAACTGGAACTAACACACATGTCCATCAAAGAGGAAACTATTAAATAAATCATGGTCATTTATTACAATGGATTATTATACAATCATCAAAATGGAGCTGCTATACTTTTTTTGACAAAGAGATACCTTGATTACAAATCGAGTTTGTAAAGCAGGTTGTAATGACAATAGGACATGATTTACATAAAATTATCTATCAACTATCTGCAAATATACATTTATATATGTTTCTCTGTTTGTGTTGGGTACAAAGATAGTTTGCTTTTACGTTTATACTTTACTTGTTAAGAATGTAGACCTAGAAAAAAAAATCACTGAAAGAAGTAGGCAAGCAAACAAATAAGACATGGAGGCTTACATGTGACAACCTCCATGAAGGAGACTCATATGGTTTGGCTCTGTGCCTCCACCCAAATCTCATGCTAGATTGTGATTCCCAATGTTGGACAGGGACCTAGTGGGAAGTGACTGGATCAAGGGTGTGGATTTCCTTCTTGCTGTTCTTGTGATAAGGAATGAGTTCTCACAAGTTCTGGTGCTTGCAAAGTGTATAGCACTTCCCATTCGCTCTCTATTTTCTGCTGTCAGTGAAGATGTGCTTGCCTCTTCTTTGCCTTCTGCTATGATTCTAAGTTTCCTAAGGCCTCCAAGCTATGCTTCCTGCTAAGCTTGCAGAACTATGAATGAATTAAATCTCTTTTCTTCAGAAGGTACCCAGTTGTAGGTAGTTTTTTATAGCAGTGTGAGAAGGAACTAATACAGAGACATAGCCCTGTGGATTAGCCTACTTCATCGAATTATCATCATCATCATCATCATCAATAGCAGCACCAGCATCATCAATGTTGTAGCCACAGTTCCTTGTAGTAGGATTTGAAATTACAAATATCATTACCGATTTCTGGAAACCTCATTAAGCAACACAGTACTCCTCTTACTACCCTTCTGTCATTTGTATAGTCCTAAAAGTCCCTAATCATATGGCAGGTGTACACTCTCCTCCCTCCAGTTATTCTACCCCCACTGCCTGAGTGGTTCATTTGAAAGAAGAATTTTGTCATGCTGTATGTGTTCTATCTGCTACCTGAATCACTTTCTTAGAAACATTTAATGAGCTCCCATTGCTGTTATGGTAAAGACAAAATGTTTTAAGACCCTGCATGGGTGGCTGATAGATACCTTCTCCAGTCTCACAGTAAGCCATATTCTTTGCTGCAATCCAGCCACATTAGTCTTCCTTCAGTCCTTCATACTTGCTGGGCTCCCTCCTCCTACAGGGTCTTCACACAGGCTGTTCCTTCTTCCTCTTCCTTTTCCCTTCCCCTAGTTAAATTCTACTTATTCTCTACATCTTACCTCAAGCATAGAGTCATCAGGAGATCCCTTCTTGACCATCCTCACTAGGAGAAATCCCCCATTATGGAATCACATACCATCGTGTACTCCTTTCTTTCTTTCTTTTCTTTCTTTCTCTTTCTTTCTTGCTTTCCTTTTTTCTTTCTTAAATTCTTTCTTTCTCTTTCTCTTTCTTCCTTCCTTCTTTCTTTTTCTTTCTTTCTCTCTTTTTCTCTTTCTCTCTCTCCCTCTCTCCTTTCTTTCTTCTTTCTTTCTTTATTTCTTTTGCTCTTATGGTTTCAATATATGATAAATTTGATTAATGTCTGTCTCCCATACTTCACAATAAGCCCCAAGAGTACAAAGAGGATGCCCAAGAGTACAAAGAGGATGTCTAGTTTTGATTACTATTGTACTACAAGGACACAGCCTGATACACAGAAGGAATTCAACAAATTATTCATTTAATGAATACATGAATCAATCGATCAACCAACTGATCAATCAGTCAATCTCAAAACTAACAGATAGATCCTCCATTACTGGACTCAGTGTAGCACAGGAGGATGTGATGTTTACAGTCTACATTACATTTACAACAAGAAATTATGTATAGCCAATCATGGACCTTATAAAGAAATACTTTTAAATACCAGTAAAATTAGAATAAAAGGTATTTCCTCTTAGTACTAAACAATTTTTGGTCCTAATTTACTTGAAATTAGAATTAATGCCACTATTGACTCAATTAACTAAATGTGTCATTGTTAAAAACCTCCAAGACAGCTATAAAAAAATGATGGCATTTCTTTTGCTGACTTTCAGTTTGATGATCTAGGCAGACGCCTTTTTAAATATCTTTTCAGCTACTGAATGTATAAAATTTAGAAAATGGCACCATAAAAACCATCACTCATCAAAGATATGATTTAATACAATCTTTAAAGCTTTCTTTGCAGTTTGCTATTTTAAATGATGATAGAACCAAAAAAAAAAAAAAGAAAAAAAGAAAAAAAATCCACATAGGGAAAAAAAAAAACACCTTTTTCTTCAAAAATCTTTTGGTTACTTTATCAAAATGGCATTAAGCTGAAGGCCTTTGATATGGACAGTCATGCCCCACCAGTGAGATTAAGGATAGCATCAAGATTTTCACAGACAACATATAGAACATCTGGAATAGTTTTTTCAGTGTCTGGTTCATATTGGTCTTAAAAGCAAATTGGGCCAGGCGTGGTGTCTCACATGGTAATCTCAGCACTTTGGGAGGCTGAGGCGTACAGATCATCTGAGGTCAGAAGTTTGAGACAACATGGTGAAACCCTCTCTCTACTTAAAATACAAAAATTAGGCAGGCATGGTGGCACATGCCTGTAGTCCCAGCTACTTCCTAGGCTGAGGCAGGAGAATTGCTTGAACCTGGGAGGCAGAGGTTGCAGTGAGCCAAGATTGCGCCACTGCACTCCAGCCTAGCCGACAGAGCAAGACTTTGTCTCAAAAATAAACAAATAATCAAACTAAAAATAAAAATAAAGCAAATCAAATTCTGTATGAGCCATACTCTGGAATTCAGCCAATTACCACTGAAACTCAATGACACTAATACTTTGGGGTGAGATTATGTGGCAGACCACATTTGAGTGTATGAAGAACTCTTACAAATATGGATAAAATTATCTATGCTTTAGATCCTTTGACTGTTGGAATTAGTCAGCAGCATAAAGATAAATATGGACTTGGCACCCAGAACTGGAACAGGTTTTTTGAGGAGAAAAGCTGTTCTGTAAACTATAAGGTAAAAAACAGTAAGCCCAGAGACAACAAACAATAAGCCCTATTGATTCATCTTTCTCCAACAATATTTTCAAAATCACTTGCCTCAGAGAAAGCAATCTCAATTCAGATTATATTTAAACATAAAGGGCAATGATGAAATTTGAGAAAGGATTAAAGTTTCTATAATAATTAATAAAATATACTTTCTAGAAATCTGACCCTTTGGCACATTTCAGTATCTGCACTGAGCTGCTTCTGACTTGATTTTACACATAACTGGACTTCAGTGAGTCATCAGTATAGCCACTGCTCAGTCCTTTCTGTCCTTTTTTGCAGTTACATGTAAGCTGGTTGGTCACCAGCAACTCCACTCAAGTATTAATAGTAGCTTAATGCACACAAGTATAAGGAAGACATGGAATGAGAAGGTTCCTTTCTGGTTAAGGGGAAAAAGTCAGAGTACTTACTAGGATGAAAGTACTTTACAAGGGGATGAAAAGGGATTAAAGAAGGAGGAGAATTCACTTGGCACAGTTTTCTGTAATTGACTGGACAGAGATTATTTAAATTCCTTTAACATTATGTTTGTACTTCTAATTAGGTCATGTTTAGGGTTCTAGAAAACAATTCCCAAAGAAAAAAAATGTCTGCTTTCTATATAGAAGACCTAATTGCTACTTCAATATACATTCCATTGTTCACGACTAGCTAAGAGTATGTTCAAAAGAAAAGACCCATTCCAACCTGCCAGCAGGATTCACACATTTTATATGAAGGAGTTTGCAAATTACAGAGCACATAACATGCCAGATCTTCTGAATTTTGCTAAATTTAGTTGATAACCAATTATTTAAAAGACTAGGGGTTGGTGGGGCACGGTGGCTCGTCCCTGTAATCTCAGCATTTTGGGAGGCCAAAGTGGGTGTATCGCTTGAGCCCAGGAGTTCATGAACAACCTGGGCTACGTGGCAAAACCCTGCCTTTACAAAAATTAGCCAGGCATGGTGGCACATGCTTGTAGACTCAGCTACCTGAGAGGCTGAGGTGGGAGAGTCACCCTCAGCCAGGGGGGTCTTGGCTGCAGTGAGCCAAGATTGCACCATAGCATCTTCAAGCCTGGGCAATGGAGAGAGATCCTGTTTCAAAAAATAAAAATAAAAGGCATAAGAAATTACAATAATCAATGAACACAATTGCTTTCACTGGCATTTCTTTTCTGAGCACTTAACAGTTTTGCTTTTTTGTAATAAACAATATACTTATAGGCTAGAATTTTACTGAAATTTACATAAATTCTTGACACACTTTTTGAATTAAAAATACCTATATATTTTGAAAGATGAAGAAAATAATGCTGGATGAGAACTAGTATCTTCCGACATTGCTTGCAGTTCTGTTTCTGTCATCCTAGATATCATGGTTGAGCGCTCTTTCACTGCAAACTTCACACAAGGAAATATTCTTTTCACAAAAAGCCTCTGGGCATCCAGTAGTGTTCCACTACTTCTCTTTCAATCCTGCTTTCTCATGCAGAGAAAATGGGGTTATTTCCTGAACCCAAATCTACCTTTACAATCATTAAAGCAATACGATGAGTTGCAAATGTATACATAAGAAGACCGGACATTTGAAACGGGTGCTCTCACATGTTTGGGAAGATAAAATATTTCAAACTTCCAAGATGGTAATACATAAGGGTATAAAAAGTTATACCCTTATGTCCAGTAATTACACATCTAGAATTTTATCTTATCAGAATAGTTAGCAATAGGCTAAAATTTTTTCTCACATAATAAGTCTACTGAAAAGCAGTGGCTTGCACTGCTTTTGTTTTCAACTATGCCTCCAGGACAATAGGATTTTTCTGTATTTCTCCTCTGATATCCTTAGAATATTGCTTATAATCTTATAGTTGAAAGATGGCAGGCATGGCTCAGATTCCATGTTTTCTTTCAAAGCAGAAATGAGATAACAATCAAGAATCTCAATGTATTAGTCTGATTTTTTTTTTAGCAAAAATGTCTCAGAAATCCAGTACTAGACTTCAATTTAAATCCCTCAGGCTATAATTGAGTTACATTGCTAAGTCTAGCTAAAAGAAAAGTGCAAAAAGTGAGTATTTCTTTTCCAGACTCAATTCCTAGAAGTAGCAAGGGAGATGGAGAAATGAATGCTGAGTTAGCCTAACAGTACTGGCTACTATATTAGTCACAGTTCTCCAAAGAAACAAAACCAATAGATAATACTGTAAACTGATATAAAGACATTTATTAGGAAGAATTGGCTCATATGATATGGAGGCCATGAAGCCCCACCATTTCCTGTCTGCAAGCTGAAAGGTGAGGAAAGGCAGTGGTGAAATTCAGTCTGATGGCCTGAGAACCAGGCAATCCAGTGCTGTAAATTCAGGTCAAGTCTGATGGCCCAAGAACCAGGAGGGCTAATGTTGGAGGGCAGGAGATAGTTAATGTTCCTGCTCAAGCAGAGAAGGTGAATTTGCCCTTTCTCTACCCCTTTTGTTGTAATCATGCAGTCAATGGATTGGATGATGTATGCCTACTTTGGTGAGGGTAATCTGCTTTACTGGGATTACAGGCGTGAGCCACCATGCTTGGCCTATCTGGTCAACCTTTTCAAAGCTGATCTCTTATATTCTAATAGGTATTTCCAGAAATACTGTTTTACCAACTATCTGGGTATCACTTAGCCCAGTCATGTTAACAAATACAATTAGCCATTACAACCACATAAATTATATATTGGAAACAAAGTATATAAGAACAGGGACTTTATCTATTGGCTTTTGTATCCCTGAGGTACAGCATAATGTCCAATAAGTGGTATACCGATGAATGGATTGGTAAATGAATGGAATACAGGTAGTTGTTAAATGTGTATTATCAAAGGATATTGAAAGCATTGGAGATTATTCTCAATTAAATGAAAAAAGCAGAATGCAAACATATATATTACATGATCTCAATCCTAAAACATATATATACAAATAAATTTGAAAATAAATTCCAAGTTGTTAAAAATGGTTCTCTCTAGTTAGTATTATTATGAGTGACAACCCTGCTGCACATCAGTATCTACATTGTAAAACAGATGAATCCCCAACTCAGGTCATGATGATAACAAAATGAAATGAATATGTCTCATTTGTTATGTAACCAAAATAAAATATATTCCTCACTTTCTTATTTCTTATTAAGGTTCTAGCCAGTTTTTAAATTTTGTGATTCATACTTGTTTTCTTTCCAGTCTGATTCCCTCAGTCTCTGCTCTACATAACTTACAAAGCTATGGTTACATTCTTCTGATCCTCTACTGCAAGCCAATATTGACTATGAAATGGTAAAAATACATTGGTGACAATCATTATATTTCCAGGGAGCAGTGCATCTGCTTTTTCTAATTGAAACAGTATTATTCCCTACTGGAAAATATTTTCATGGTATAATTATTCAGTCTTTTAATAAGCACAGTGGGTCACTCTATCAGACTAATATACAGTCCTTACTATCAGGGGGCTGGCATTCCAGAAAAAGACAAACAGATGTACCAAAAATTATTAGTAAATTAGGTAGATACACTGGTGAACAGTGTGTCACTCACTCTAACAGACTAATGTAATACAGTCCTTACTCTCAAGGGGCTTACATTCCAGAAAAAGACAAACAGATGCACCAAAAATTACTGGTGAATTAGGCAGATGTTCTGGTAATGCTAAAGCTACACTGAGGGTATAGGCATAAGCACGGAGAAATGTTACAGGATCAACCTAAGGGCAGGAAGGATCAAGGCAGCTTTATGGAGGAGGTGACAGAAAAGCAGGTCTCTATTTCAGAAACAGTTAAACTGAGTGAGAACAAAGAGGGGTGAAGCATTAAAGAAGAAAAAGAGGATGTCTTCTGAGGAATTCTTTATTTCTATGTAAAGAAGCCTTTTTTTTCTCCTTCAGTCAGTTTACTTCCAAACCTACTTCAAAATCCAGAAAGTTTCTGATTTAAAAAAATACTTCACTCTTTCAGAAAATAAAGCTCTTAAGGCTGATAATAAGATGTCTTTCTAAGCACAGATTTGTGTCTTAATTTGTGCTTCTGCAAATCAGGCCATATTTCAGAGACATTGTTTTAATTCTTTTAAAAACCTGGGACATGATTACAAGTTGCATGCTTGCTGCAATGAAATAATCCCACATTATCTTTCATTGCAGCACAACTATAATTAAAATCCCAGCTGTATCAATGGCTTTAGAAATTCATATGGTAGGTTTCAGCAGCTCACATAAAATATCGACACTTTTCTATTCAATAATATAGAATTATACATCTGTGGCTAATAATTCCTCTTACAAATTTGCCATCTCCTTCACTACATTTACAATGCTCATAGACTAAGACCCTCAAAAAAAGTCAATAGAGTATTGTGATGAATAAGGGCTCCAGAGTGGGGCTCCCTGGGATCAAATCCCAGATCTGCCGCTCATTCGCTCTATGATTCCTGGTACTTAACCTGTTTATCCCACATTTCCTCTGTGTAAATGCAGACCATAAGATCATCTACCTCACAGAGTCATTACGCAAATAAAATTATTTACTATTTTAAAGCATTTAATCTGTATCTTGACCTTTAACAAGTATTATAAAAGTTTAGTTATTTTAAATTATATTTTAATCATCAGTATATGCCAAGACTAACATGATTCCTGGCACTCAACAGATAGTAAATATGTGTTCCATAAATAAATGAAAAACATCAATTACCAGATTGTTTTTTCCCTTCTTATTCTTGTATTTTTCTCAGACTCTCCTTCTCTTACTTTCTCATGCCCCATTCCCTTTTAAAGAGAGTAAGATAAGGATCTCTTATTCTTTCTCCCTTTTTCATTCTCATTTCAGATACCCAGTCAATACCCCAAGACACTAGGAAACCTTGGATTAGACACTGTGAAATGCCTCACATCTCACTCACCACGTTAAAAGATCAGGCTTAGTTAAAAACATGTAAGTTTGTTTCTTCCATGTACTATTCTTTAGAACACAAAATAGTTTAGGCGACTACATAAGGTAAGTGAAGATCAGAACCTTCTTGGCACAATTTTGGCAGTCTCCAAAACCAGTTTATAATGTAGGCAATGGCCAGTATTCTTTAAACTAGGTTACTTAAAATTTTCTTAGATGACTGCACAGGCTTTTACTATACCCTGATAGGTAGATCCAAATTTAAAGTCAAGATTAATATGAAAATGCATATAGATGTGCTCATTGAATAGAAAGGACAATCGAGCTGCAGAGGAGAAAACAGCTGGCACACCTAGAGACTGCTATCTCCCGTCTTTTCTTTTGCAGTTTGCTTGCCTCTCTATCAGCCTTCACAGAGTCAGAGTTAGTGTCTTACTCTACAGTAAGGAAACGTTGGCTTAAGGGAATGTTGTGGCTGTTTTGATCCTCGATGCAGACTACTTAAGTTTTCTCCATATCACTAAGAAGGCTGTTACACTTTCTTCTCATCGTGTGTTCACTGGAGCAGCACTTTTAATTTTCTTCAATAACTTTGTTTTTTCATTCACAACTTGGCTGTTTGGTACAAGAGACATAGCTTTTGGTCATGCCTTCCTCACTAATCTTAATCATTTTTGACATGCCTTCCTCACTAATCTTAATCATTTCTAGCTCTTGTTGAAAGTGAGAGACATGTGACTTTCATTTCACCTGAACCCTTAAAGGCCATTGTAGGGAGGCTTGAGGTGAGGGAGAGATGTGGAGGAGGTTGATTGTGGAGCAGTCAGAACACATAAAACATTAATCAATTAAGTTCACCATCTTCTATGGGTGTGGTTCATACTCCCCCTAAAAAACAATTATGGGAGTAACACCAAAGATAACTGATCACAGATCACTATTACAGATATAATAATAATGAAAGCTTTAAATATTGTGAGAATTACTAAAATGTGACAGAGACATGAAGTAAGCACATGCGGTCGAAAAAATGATGCCAACAGACTTGTTTGATACAAGGTTGTCACAAAACTTCAATTTATTCAAAAAAATTATCTGCAAAGTGACATAAAGTGCAATAAACAAGGTATGCCTATAATTCTAAAATATTATGACATTCATTAGCATGAATTGTTTATATTTTACATCAAGAAACCTCAGAATTAGAAAGTTAAGCATTATGTCAATTATTTCCATGAAGCAAAGGATATAAGGCAATAAAGAATCAGACAGTGTGGCCACTAGAGATGGGCAGAGGCAGCCTGCTGAGGAACACAAAGTGTATGCTGGGAGCATGAGGTAAGAAACTAGGAAGACAGACCTCCAGGAAGTATCTAAGGCAGAAGATAAAGTGCTAGGAAATTCTACACAAAAGTGACAAAGATAGAAATCAAGGTAGCCTAGGAAAGTACATATAAATGAAGAAAGATAAATCAGAAAATAAGGGAGTGGAGGAACAGGAGTAAAACAGCAGTCGATGAGTCAGGAAACAAGTGCAACGTGCACGCATCAAAAGAATGCTGTGAGATGTCTCCGTTTGCTCCCGGCTTCTCACTCAGCGAGCCAAAGACTCCTGGGTTTCGGCAGTAGCCGAATGCTAGTAACTATAGGATCTGTATCTTCAGATTCCAAGTTCTCACCTGAATTACAGTTATCTACAGAAAACTTTTTATTGCCAAATCCAACTGAAAGCCAGAAGTAAGGGAGTACTTTGAAATAATCTATAAAAATTAGCTTCCTGGTGGGCAGAACCAGGTGGCGAGCCTACTGGGACGGCAGAACAGAGGGTGACTCTCACACAAAGTTTGTCAGTCATGACAACAATAGATTATTTAACAACAACACAAAATATTGTTTCCCTATCTTTAGGGGATTATACCTGATCCCTCAGAGATTACACTTAATTTCTTTCTCAAACCCTAGGAAACATCCTTTGCCTCACAACTCAGCAAGGATTGAAAGAAGTATTTTGTCTCTTTCTACTGCTTACTCATACATTTTCTTCTATATCCTCTCCCCCTACCTCTAAGGGGAGTAATTATGTGATTGGAGTGGTTGAGACTGCAGAAATTGCTGCCACTGGTTGCAGTTACTGTTTCTCTGAAACAAGACACAGATTTACCTCTCATAACTCCCTTACATGCTGCATGATGGATGTACCAGAAAATAAGATCTAGGATTTTGTGGACCATGCATGTTCTTTCCCTAACCCCCACAGAAGGCACACCAGAGTGAGGCCCCCAACCTTCATTCCTGAGGTAAGACTGGAACTCTCTCTTCTCATGTTCTGTGGTGCTCTCTAGTTGGCTCATTTAGGAATGCATGGGGGGCACAATGTTCCCTGCAGCCAAATGGTAAATATACTCAGAAGCTCTCCCAACAATGGTTCCCAAGGCTGAGATTTGCGAAAAGGTTGTAGGGCCACCACCCTTACTTTGGCCTTAAGACAAAATCATGCTCTCCAATAGTTTCACCAGAGAGAGATGCACTTTGAACCTGCAGGGACTTTATTTATAAAGTTTATTTTCTTTAACATTAATGACCGATGTATCTACTGTTGATGTTTTGTACTGGGACCAAGACAAAGAAGAAACCTACATGATTTTCATCTCACTCCATTAATATATGTGAGAAACACAAAGTACTAATGCTGGCTATGAGCTACGCAATGGGAATACAGAAATGAATGAAAAGTGATCCTTTTCACTAAGGACCTCACATTCTAGTCAGAGATATGAAAACTGTATTAGAACTAAAAGGAGTGAAAGGAGCACCAACAGAGAAGTATTTAATTCCAACAGGAGGAAGTCAAAGATCACTCTTTATCTGGGTCTTGAAGAATGTGTGTCATTGTTCTTAAATTGAAAAGGAAGGCCTCACGCATGTAGTCTCAGCACTTTGGGAGGCCAAGGCGGGTGGATCTCCTGAGGTTGGGAGTTCAATACCAGCCTGATCAACATGGAGAAACCCCATCTCTACTAAAAATACAAAAAATTAGGCTGGCGTCATGGCCTATACCTGTAATCCCAGCTACTCAGAAGGCTGAGGCAGGAGAATTGCTTGAACCCAGGAGGCGAAGGTTGTGGTGAGCCGAGATTGCACCATTGTACTCCAGCCTAGGCAACAAGAGTGAAACTCCGTCTCAAAAAAAAAAAAAAAAAGGAGAGAAGGGCTTTCCTTTCCTGGCAAAGAAAGTAACATGCAGAAGCAGCAAGAGGCATAGAAAATGTGGAATTTGTAAATCACTGGGTTGGTTGAGTACATGGAATGACTGAGAAAGAGAGAGAAATAATCCTGGAGAAAAGTCTTGTCTCAGTAAAAACATAAATGAGGCCCACACACCACATGTTTAAAGTATTTAAAAGGTATAAATCAAATGAAGCTACTGTTAAATAAAATATGCTCTAGCCTCCTCCATTTACAAATAAACAGTCTTAGCAACCTGGAGGCAAGACTGGAATTTAGAATCCTTGTATTCCTTGAGGTTTCATGGCAGTACTCAGTAATGTGTAGAGAGATGGGTTACATACTCTGTCCAGCTCCACTTCTCTTCCTCCCCTGGCTCCTTCTCTTAATGTGAGGGTTTTTTTCTCACACAGGTTTGGACACTGCAGCCTGCAAAACTAAGCTCCATTCACACTTCCTGA
The DNA here is from genome assembly GCA_963573385.1 of Cacajao melanocephalus. Taxonomy (NCBI): domain Eukaryota; kingdom Metazoa; phylum Chordata; class Mammalia; order Primates; family Pitheciidae; genus Cacajao; species Cacajao melanocephalus. The sequence goes on along the minus strand of CAUYLG010001022.1, from coordinate 13,074 downwards.
GAATCTCCGTTTCCGGGCCATTCCTTAGGCCTAAGGGAAAGCACATTGGCAAAGAGTCTACTCATGGAAGGACAGACCTGTGGAGGAGGCCAGCTCAAGCTCTGGAAGGAGGCTCAAGGCCATTTTTTGGTGGGGTGGAATTATGGGGTCCTGAGTGCTTCAAGCATAACCTAAAAGAAGGCACAGCTGCATGGTGGTCAGTAGTCCTTGGTCCCAGAGATACTGGGGAAAAACAGAACTAAAGAAGGGCCAGAGTGGGTCCAGCTTACATTGCCCAGGACGCAAGTTCCTCTTGCTCAAGTCTAAGCACTATTCCACTACAGAAGAAGGAAAGGAGAAAAGTCCAAGAGGGATTTGCTCTTTATGCCTTCTGTTCATTATCCTGTAGGTAACATGGCTTCACTGAAGAAAACCACATATGAGAGAGGCCTTGATGGAAGCAGTGTGGACTTGCAATCTCTAGAATCTATAAACTTGCTTGTACTATATGATGTCTTCTTCTTTCCCTTCCCCGCTCTTGTGAAGCTTTTTTGACCCCAAGCATTAGATAAAAAATCGATCCTTCCTCTATCTTCCTAAAGAACACATTTCATAATTTTGTTTGCCATACATAGGCAATTTTGCTGCACAGATATTTGCTTTCCTCTATAGACTGTGAAATGATGAAATCACCTGTACGTAAAGTTAACTCTTTGTAAACTGGGAATTGTCTTTGTTAACTGAATATATCCCCTATAATATTACGATAGCATAATTATATTATTGAAATATGGTACATATTAACAGCTCTAGAGCAATAATTAAGGATAAAACTCCAAATTATATCTATTTCTCCTTACAATTGAAAAAACAATAAAGCATTATTTCACATCTGAGTTATCTTAATGTGTAGCTATTAGATGAATCCCAAGTCACATAAAGATTTGGGGATTGTATTAGTTTCCTAAGGCTGCTGTTACCACAAATTTTCTACAGTTATAAATTAGAATAAACTTGATGTCTTGAAACAACAAAAATGTATTATTGTATATTTCTGGAGTTCAGAAGTCCAAACTTACTCTAAATGGGCTAAAATCAAAGTGCTGACAAGACTAGTTTCTCCCAAAGGCTCTGCAAGAGAATCTGTTTCGTTGCTAACTTCCAGAGGCACTTATATTCCTTAGCTCATGACCCCATCTGTTATCTTCAAAGCCAGCTGCAGAGCATCTTCTAGTCCCTCTCTCTGACTCTGAACTTCCTGATTTTACAAGGATCCACTGTGATTACACTGGACCCACATAGATAATCCAGGATACTATCTCCATCTCAAGATCCTTAACTTGAACGATTTAGAGAGTTCCTTTTGCCATATAAAGTAACATACTATCAGGTTTCCTGGATTAGATCATGGACATATTTTGGGGGGGGTCATTATTCAATCTATCCAGGGGGCAATGGTTTTTATTCACAAGTAAATCAATACTTCATATGAATGTAAAAGTTACTTGCACTTTCAGCATGCAATATAAATGAAAGACTAAATAAAATGAAATTGTGCAGAACTGTCCCTAACCTTCTGAAGTGAACACACCTTGGAATTAGAGTGCACCAAGATATAGATTCCTGAGATCTATTATTAGGTTTTTGCATACAGAAGATTAACACTGTATATAATTGGTCTTGGCCCAGAAAGCTCTGTTTATTTAATTTGCAGATTTTGTGCAAATCGTGTGATTACGCCATGGAAACTGAAATCATTGCACATATGCATAAAAGGGAGAAAATTCAGCACTTCAAAATGGACAAATTAGTTAAGAGTTAAGATCCCATTACTCACATTTTACTGTAAAATAATTTCCATCAGATGGTACACTGCAAAAGATATCAGCTTTTCAATTTGATCGAAACACCATATTAAGCTAGGTAATGGAATTAAGTATTGTTGCCATGCAAAATTACATTAATTTTTACATTATTAAAATTTGTATTTGAATCAATCCTACTGCATGTCTACCATATACACCATGGTAATCTAGCAATTACACAGACCTAACTTATATTTTAAAATCATGCTCAAAGCCTAAAATTTTTATCGGTTCACTTTGTAATTTCCCTAATATAGTCAGGTATTCTTTTTTTAAGTAAATAAAAACTATTATAATATTTTACATTTATCTTATATATCAACACTGAATTTAGCATTGTCTTATAAAGACACACATTCTCTAGCTTATACAGATATACATACTGACATAGCCATAGATATAGATCTGTTTTTTCCCTAAAGTTTCACACTTAAATATACAACTTATCAATAATTGTGAGTCTCAGGATTAGCCCTAGGCAAACTGCAGAGAAATAAAATTTACCTCTTCTTTTACTGTTCTATGATATGACACTTCATATACACCATCCTTCATTTTAAGACTCTCATTTTTCTAATGGTTCCCAACAACATTATGAAATTAAGCTACTCCAGATTCTACTTTCAGGTCACTTCTACAACCTATTCAAATACAACCAACCACAAAATATAGAAGTAAATCCATTAAATAGCTTTTCCAAATGGAGAATCAGTGCATGTTAAAAATCAGTATTGGCCAAGGTTAAGGCCAAAGTAGATATTTTTTTTACATATAATAAAACGTAAGGTCTGAAGACTAAATCTGAGATTTATCAAATAATTTTAATTTTTAATAAAATTTTATTATTTAAAATGTTGACATATTTTAAAAGTTTGACATTATATGAATGAAAATTTCTTACTACAGAGTTTCCACAGTGCTTCTGTGGTCACCAAATTTCACATCTGCAAATATAAACACAGGTTCACTTTGCAATGAATAAAGAAAATATTTAGGACGTACCCCAGTTTCCTCTATCATGTTATTTTCTTTATATATTTTATATCTTTTATGTCTAAATTAAAGATGATTCATCATGTATCTTTTTATGATTGGGGGGTTTTCCTCTTATAAAATGTTGAAGTGCAAAGTTTACATTATTTTATACTCTTGCCCACAAAATGTGCAGACTTTCAAAGCAAAACCTTCCTTTATTTTTTAAAAAATTAGAATTATGAAGTCCTGTAATCTACTATTCTACCTTTTATTACAATTAAAATGTCATAAACAGTGGTGGATTCAAAAAGAATATGTCTACCTCAGCTCTTTAATCAATACACTCACTCTTAATAGCCCCATTAGATTTCAATATATTTTTAAATTTATCTGGAAATTCTCACTATTTCTGCTTCTATAATTAGAAGCATTCACAATCATTGCTCACAGCAGTATTAAACTCTTATACTAACGCATACTTCAATAAATAAATCACTTGGGAGATTTTCACTCAAAGTTACATCTAAAACATTTAACTATTTTTAGAAATGAATAGTTATCTCCAATTTATAAAACCTCCTAGAACTAATATATGATTCATCGGAACTGTAAAATTAACATACAAAAGTCAGTCGTATCTCTATACACAAATAATCTGAAAAGAAAAAAAATTCCATTTAAAATAGCAGCAAAAATAATAAAAACTTAGCTATAAGACATACATAGACTGAAAGTCAAAGGATGAAGAAAGATACCCCATGCAAACAGGAAGCAAAATTAAGCAGGAGTAGCTACACTTATATCAGATAAAGCAGACTAAGTCAAAAAGTATAAAAAGCTACAATTCTATTGTTTGGTTGTTTGTCCTCTCCAAAGGTCATGTCAAAATGGGATTGCCAATGTTGGAGGTGGGGCCTGGTGGGAGGTGATTAGATCATAGAGGCAGATCCCTCGTGAATGGCTTCATGTCATCCCCTTGGCAATGGCTAAGTTCTCACAGTGAGATCTGGTTGTTTAAAAGTGTGCAGTACCTCCCCACGTCTTTCTACTTCTCATTCTTGCCCTGCAATGCAATGGCTTCTCCTTCCCCTTCCACATAATTGGAAACTTCCTGAGACCTTCACCAGGAACAAATACTAGAACCATGCTTGTCCAGCCTGCAGAGAACCATGAACCAATTAAACCTATTTTCTTTAATTACCCTGATTCAGGTATTTCTTTATATAGCAACTCAAGAACAGACTAACACAAAGAGGTCATTACATAATGATAAAGGGATAAATTCATCAAGAGAATATAACCAATTTCAAATATATAGGCACCTCTAAGGGGAGCACTTAGCTATATAAAGAAAATAATATTAGTTTTAAATGGAGAAATAGACTCTAATATAATAATATTTGTGAACTACAACAGCCCTCTCTCCACTCTCCACACTGGACAGATCACCTAGACAGAAAATCAATAAAGAAACAGGGAGATCTGAACTGCACTACAGACATGAAATAAACAGAATGAAGGACAAAAACCGTATGATCATCTCAGTAGATAAAGAAAACGCATTTGAAAAAAAATTAACACCCTTCATGAAAACAGCTCTCAACAAATTAGGCACAGAAGGAGCATACATCAATTCAATAAAGGCCATATATGACAAACCCATCGTTAACATCATACTGAATCGGGGAAAGCTGAGAGCTTTTCTCTAAGAACTCAAACAAGACAGCCTGCCACAGTGGCTCACACCTCTAATCCCAGCACTTCGGGAGGCCAAGGTGGGTGGATTACCTGAGGTCAGGAGTTCAAGACCAGCTTGGTCAACATGATGAAACCCTGTCTCCACTAAAAATACAAAAAAATTAGCTAGGTGTGGTGGCTACTCGGCTACCCAGCTACTCAGAAGGCTTAGGCAGGAGAATTGCTTGAACCTGGGAGGTGGAGGTTTCAGTGAGCTGAGATTGCACCATTGCACTCCAGTATGGGCAATAAGACCAAAACTCAATCTCAAAAAAAAAAAAAAAAAAAAAAAAAAAAAAGAACTCAAACAAGACAAGATGTCCACTGTCACCACTATTACTCAATATAATACTGAAACTTCTAGCCAGAGCAATTACACATAAAAAGAAAGGAAATCCAAACTGGAAAGAAGGAAGTCAAACTGTCCCTGTTTGCAGATGGCATGATCTTTTATGCAGAAATACCTAAAGATTCTACCACAAAGCTCTTACAACTGATAAATTTAACAATGTTGTAAAATACAAAATCAACATGCAAAAATCAGTAGTGTTTCTATACACCAACAACAAACTAGCTGACAGAAAAGCAAGAAAGAAATACATTTTACATAGATATAAAAAACAAAATAAAATACCTAGAATACCTATGAATAAAGTAAACCAAGAAGATAAAAGATTTCTGCAAGAAAACCTATAAAACACTGATGAAAAAAAATTGAAGAAGACACCAAAAAAATAAAAAGACATCCCATGCTTATAGACTGGAAGAATTAATATTATTAAAATGATCATACTACTCAAAGCAATCTACAGATTCAATGCAATCCCTATCAAAACACCAATGTAATTCTTCACAGAAATAGATGAAACAATCTTAAAATTTGTGTAAAACCACAAAAGACACCAAATATCCAAAGCAATCTAGAGCAAGATGAACAAAGCTGAAAGCATCACACCTGACTTGAAAATATACTACAGACCTATAGTAACCAAAACAGCATGGTACTGGCATAAAAACTGACAAATAGACCAATGGAAGAGAACAGAAAACTCATTAAAAAATACATATTTACAGCCAAGTGATTTTCAACATCAGTGGCAAGAATGTACACTAGGGAAAGGACAGACTGTCTCTTAAATGAATGGTGCTGGAAAACTGAACAACCATAAACACAATAATAAAACTAGACTCCTATCTCTCACCATATTAAAAAATCAATTCTAAATAGATTAAAGACTTAAATGTAAGACCTGAAATATGAAACTACTGGAAAACACACACATACACACAAAGGAAATGCTTTAGGACACTGCTCTGGGCAAAAATTGTTTGAATAACATCTCAAAAGCACAGGCAGCAAAAGCAAAAATAGACAAATAGAATTATATCAAACTAAAAAGCTCTGCATAGTAAAGGAAACAACCAACATAATTAAAATATTACTTGCAGAATGGAAGAAAATGTTTGCAAACTTCTTTCAACTAGGAACTAATATCTAGAATACACATGGAATTCAACTCAAAAGCAAGTAACAAATAATTTTAAAATGGGCAAAGGTCTAAACAGACATTTATCAAAAGAAGACATATAAATGGCCAACAAGTATATTTAAAAAATGCTCAAATGCTAATCATCAGGGAAATGCAAATCAAAACTACAAAGAGATATCTTCTCACCCGGGTTCAATGGCTATTATCAAAAAGACAAAAAAAAATTCTGGTGAGGACAAAGAGAAAAGAGAACTCTTATACACTGTTGGTGGGAATGTAAAGTAGTACAGCCATATGGAAAACAATAGGGAGGTTTCTCAAAAAAATACAAATACAACTACCCTATGATCCAGCAATCCTACTGCTGGGTGTGTATCAAGCATGCCTGAGACTTCCACATTCCCACATTTATTGAAGTACTATTCACAACAGCCAAAATATGGAGTCAACTTAAGCATCCATTAACAGATGAATGCTTTAAAAAATGTGGTGTATAATATTAAGCCTATAAAATGAAATCCTGTTATTCACAGCACAATGGATAAGCCTGGAAAACATTATGTTAAGTGAAATCAGGCACAGAAAGATAAATACCACATATCCTCATTCTTACGTGGAAGCTAAAAAGATTGCTCTCATATAAATAGAGAGTTTAATAGTGGTTCCTAGAAGCAGTGAAGGGTGTGTATGGGGATGGGAGCTGAGAGGTTGGTTAATGAATGCATAACTACAACTAGATAGGAGGAATACATTCTAGTTCTGGTGTTCTACAGCATCATAAGCTGACTATAGTTAACTACAATTTCTTGTATGTTTTCAAATAGCTAGAAGAGAGAATTATAAAAGTTCTCAACACAAAAAAATGATAAATGAGATGATGGATATGCTAATTACCCTCATTTTATCATTATACATTCTAAATATGTATCATAATATCACAGGGTACCCCCCCATAAATATGTATTATTATGTCAATTAAAAATAATAGCAATTAAATTTTAAAAATATAATAGATGAGAATATATACCTATATATATATATGAATAAACTTAACTAAGGAGGTAAAAGATTTATACACTAAAGACTAAAAAATTGAAAAAGAACCGAAAAAAAATGAAAAAAAAAAAACATGATCACGGATTGTAAGACTTAATACTATTAAAATGCCAATACTATCAAAAGTGTTGTGTAGACGCTTTAATGCAATGATTTTCAAAGTCCCAAAGACATTTTATTCAGAAAAATTTTTAAAGTTCAGCCAAAAAGTCAGATGAAATCTTCTGGGACCTAAACAGCCAAAATAAATTTTAGGGCTCATGTTTCCCAATTTCAAAACCTATTACAAATCTACAGGAATTAAAACAGTGTGATCCTGGAATAAAGACAGACATATAGACCAAGGAAATGGAATAGAGAGCCTAGATATAAATCTTCACTTACATGGTAAAACGATTTTTGACCAAAGAGCCAAGATATTCAATGGGGAATGAAAAGTGTTTTCAACAAATGATGCTTGGAAAACTGTATATCTACATACAAAAGAAAAAATTTGGAGCTTTACCTTATGTCCCATATGAAAATTAACTCAAAATGGATCAAAGAACTAAATTTAAAAACTAAAACTTTAAAACTCTTAGAATAAAATCGGGAAAGCTTTATGGCACTAGATTTAATAATGATTTCAAAAGCATATGCAACAACAGAAAAATAGATAAGCTGCATTATTACATCAAAGTTAAATACTTCTTTCTGTGCATCAAATGATATAATAAACAGAATGAAAAGACAAACCACAGAATGAGAGAAATAACTTCAAATCATGTATCTGAAAAGGGGTTACTATCCAGAATTTATATAAAGAGCTCCTTTATTATTTTTTTTTTATTATTTTTTTTTAGAGATGGGGTTTCACCATGATGGCCAGGATGGTCTCGATCTCCTGACCTAGTGATCCGCCCACCTCAGCCTCCTAAAGTGCTGGGATTACAGGCATGAGCCACCATGCCCAGCCAAGAACTCCTACAACTAAGCAACTACAAAAAACAAACAATTAAGCAATGTGCATGGTACTTGAATAGACATTTCTCCAATGAAAATGTATGAATGACTGATAAGCACATGAAAAGATGCTCAGCATCAGTAATCACTAGAAAAGTGCAAATCAAAATGCCAATGAGATACCACTTCACACCCATTTAAGTAGTTACTATTTATTTATTGATTTTTAAAAAAATGGAAAAGATTGATTTGTGGAGAATGTGGAGAAATTGGAACTCTTGTGCACTGTTGTTGGGAATGTAAAATGGCTCAGTGGCTATGAAAAACAGAATGGTGATTTCTCAAGACATTGAAAACAGAACCAACATACAATACAACAATTCTACTTCAGGGTATATATCCCCAAAATTGAAAGCAGGATCTCTAAGAGATATTTCTACACTCATGTTTAGAGATACCATATTCACAATAGCCAAGAGGTAGAAGCAACTGAGCATCCATCTTCAGACAAATGAATAAAATGTGGCATGTACACAAAAGGGAATATTATTCAGCCTAATAAAAAAAAAAAAACTAAGTAGCTCAAGTAGCTTTATAGGAAAACATCTAATAACCTAATTTAAAAATGGGCAAAAGATCTGAATAGACATTTCCAAAAAGTCATACAAATGGAAAACAGGTATCTGAAAAGGTAGTCAATATTAATGATCACCCGAGAAATTCAAATCAAAACTACAATGAGATATCATCTCACTCCAGTTAAAATGGCAAATCCAAAATACAGGCAATAACAAATGCTAGTGAAGATATAAAGAAAAGGGAACTCTCATACACTGTTGCTGGGAATATAAATCAGTATAACTACTAGGGAGAACAGTTTGGAAGTTCCTCCAAAAACTAAAAATTGAGCTACCCTATAATCCAGCAATCCCACTGCTAGGTACGTACCCCCAAAAAGGAAATCAGTATATCAAAGAGATATCTGCCTCCTATGTTTATTGCAGCACTATTCACAATAGCCAAGATTTGGAAGCAACCTAAGTGTACATCAACAGATGAATGAAAAAAGTAAATGTGAGGCAAGAGAAAGAAATAAAGGGCATTCGAATAGAAAGAGAGGAAGTCAAATTATCTTTGTTTGCAGATGATCTGATCCTATATCTAGAAAGTCCCATCGTATAAGCCCAAAAGCTTCTTAAACTGATAAGGAACTTCAGCAAGTCTCAGGATACAAAATTAGTGTGCAAAAATCACTAGCATTCCTATACACCAACAGTCAAGCCGAGAGCAAAATCACAACCTCTCATTCAAAACTAGCAAAAAAATAATAAAATACCTGGAAGTACAGCTAACTAGGAAGGTGAAATAGCTCTACAATGAGACTATGAACCACTGCTCAAAGAAATCAGAGGTGACACAAACAAATAAAAAAACTCAATGCTCATGGATATAAAGAATCAATTTCATTAAAATGGTCATACTGCCCAAGGCAATTTATACATTCAATGCTATTCCCATTAAACTACCATTGACATTCTTACAAAACTAGAAAAAAATATTTTAAAATTCATATTGAACCAAAAAAGAGCCTGAATAACCAAGGCAATCCTAAGCAAAAAGAACAAAGCTCAAGGCATCACATTACCCAACTTCAAACTATACTACAGTGCTAGAGTAAACAAAACAACATGGCACTAGTACAAGAACAGACACATAGAACAATGAAACAGAATAAAGAACCCAGAAATAAGACCACATACCTACAACTGTTTGATCTTTGACAAACGTGACAGAAACAAGCAGTGGGGAAAGGATTCCCTATTAAATAAATGGTGCTGGGATTACTGGCTAGCCATACACGGAAGATTGAAACTGGACTCCTTCTTATACCATATACAAAAATTAACTCAAGGTGGATCAAAGACTTAAGTGTAAAACCCAAAACTATAAAATTCCTGGAAGACAACCTAGGCAGTATCATTCAGGACATAGGCACAGGCAAAGATTTTATGATGAAGATGTCAAAAACAATTGCAACAAAGGCAAAACTTGACAAATGGGATTGGATTAAAGTTAAGAGCTGCATGGCAAAAGAAACTAATCAACTGAGTAAAGAGATAACTTACAGAATGGGAGAAAATTTTCCAAAACTATGCATCTGACAAAGGTGTAATGTTCATCATCTACAAAGAACTTAAAAAAATTTATACACACACAAAAATTAAAAAGTGGGCAAATGACATGAACAGACACTCCAAAAGAACATATACATGCATACAACAACTATATTTTAAAAAGTTCAACACCACTGATCATTAGAGAAATGCAAATCAAAACCACAATGGAATACCATCTAACACCAGTCAGAATGGCTACTATTAAAAAGTCAAAAAATAATAAATGCTGGTGAGATTGTGGAGAAAAAGGAACGCTTATACACTGTTGATTGGAGTATAAATTAGTATAGCCATTGTGGAAGACGGTGATGATTCCTCAAAGACCTAAAGACAGAAATACGTTCATCCCTGCAATCCTACTATTGGATATTGCTCAAAGGAATATAAATTGTTCTATTATAAAGACACATGCACACATATGTTCACTGCAGTACTATTTACAATGGCAAAGACATGGAATCAACCTATATGTCCATCAATGAGAGACTGGATAAAGAAAATGTGGTATGTGGTATATTATGCAGCTATAAAAAAGAATGAGATCATGTCCTTTGCAGAATCATGGATGGAGCTGGAAGTTATTATCCTTAGCAAACTAACACAGGAACAGAAAACCAAATAACAGATGTGCTCCTTATGAGTGGAAGCTAAATGATGAAAATACATGGACACAGAGGAAAACAACACACACTGGGGCCTTTCAGAGGGTGGAGGGTAGGAGGAGGAAGAGGATCAGGAAAACCAACTAATATGTGGTAGGTTTAATACCTGTGTTATGAAATAATCTGCACAACAAACCCCCTGACACAAAGTTTACCTATGTAACAAACCTGCACTTGTACACCTGAACTTAAAATAAGAGTAAAAATAAATAAATAAACAGAACTTAAACTGCCCACCAAAAAAAGAAAATGTGGTACATATAACAATAGAGTGATATTCAGCCATAAAAAAGAATAAGATCCTGTCATTTGCAACAGTGTGGATGAGAATGGAGGACATTATGTTAAGTGAAATAAGCCAGGCACAGAAAGAGAAACTTCTCCATTTCTTACTTATTTATGGAAGCTAAAACTTAAAACAACCAAAGTTACAGTGATAGCAGAATTATGGTTACTAGAGGCTGGGAAAGACAGTGAGAAGGTTGTGGGGAGGTGAGAATGGTTAACATGTACAAACATATGGTTACATAGAATGAATAAGACCTAGGGTTTGACAGCATAGCAGAGTGATTATAGTCAATAATTTATGTGAACATTTTGAAATAATTGGAACAGTATAATTGGGTTACTTGTAACATAAAGACAGGATAAATGCTTGAGGTGATGGAAACCCCATTTACCCTGGTGTGATTATTACACATTGTACACCTTTATCAAAATATCTCGTGTACGCCATAAATATATACACCTGAAAAAGTTAACAAAATTCTCATACATACTACGACATAGATAAAATGTAAGGACATTATGCTAAGGGAAATAATTCAGTCACAAAAAGGTAAACACTGTATGATTCCAGTATGATTCCATTCATCTACAAAGAGTAGTCAAATACATAGAGACACAAAGTACAATAGTGGTTGCCAGGAGCTGGGGATATGGGTATAGAATGGGGAATAGTTGTTTAATGAGTATGGAATGTAAGTTTTGCAAGATGTAAAGAGTTCTGGAGTTTGGTTGCACAATGATATAAATGCACTTAACACTACTGAATTGTATGCTTAAAAATAGTTAAGATGTTAAATTTTATGTGTATTTTACCATAATTAATTTTTTAAAAAATACAATTGGCACTTGAACAACATAGGTTTGAACTACGCAGGTCCACTTATATGTAGATTTTTTTCAATAAAAGTTATACCAATTGGTTTTCATTTGCATTTCCCTGATCATTAGTGATGCTGAGCATTTTTCCATGTTTCTTGGCCATTTGTATATCTTTTTGAGAACTGTCTGTTCATGTCCTTAGCCTACTTTTTGATGGGATTGTTTGTTTTTATTCTTGCTGATTCATTTGAGTTCCTTGTAGATTCTGGATAGTAGTTCTTTGTCAGACGTATATATGGCAAAGATTTTCTCCCAATCTGTGGATTGTCTGTTTATTCTGCCAATTGTTTCTTTTGCTGTGCAGAAACTTTTTAGTTTAATTAAGTCTCATCTATTTATCAGTTTTTGTTGCCTTTGCTTTTGGGTTCTTGGTCATGAAGTCTTTGCCTAAGCCAATGTCTAGAAAGGTTTTTCTGATGTAATCTTCTTTTATGGTTTCAGGTCTTAGATTTAAGACCTTGATCCATCTTGAGCTGATTTTTGTATAAGGTGAGAGATGAGGATTCAGTTTCATTCTTCTACAAGCGGCTTGCCAACTATCCCAACACCATTTGTTGAATAGGTGTCCTTCCCCAACCCTTTATGGTTTTGTTTGCTTTGTTGAGGATCAGTTGGCTGTAAGTATTTGGCTTTATTTCTAGGTTATCTATTACGTTTCATTGGTCTCTATGCCTATATATATATTTTTTTATTGCACTTTAGGTTCTGGGATACATGTGCAGAACATGCAGGATTGTTGCATAGCTACCTACATGGCAGTGTGGTTTGCTGCCTCCCTCCCCCTGTGACCTATATCTGGCATGTCTCCCCCTGTTATCCCTCCCCCCCCACCCTCCCCCCCGGGGGGGGCCCCACCCCCCCGGGGGGTGTGGGGGGGCCACCCGGGGGGGGACCGGGGGGGGGGGGGGTGTGGGGGTGGGATAACATGGGGAGAAATGCCAGATATAGGTGATGGGGAGGAAGGCAGCAAACCACATTGCCGTGTATGTACCTATGTAACAGTCTTTCATGTTCTTCACATGTA